>VSMD01137038.1:0-24545 GCA_008750895.1 Mirza zaza | reverse complement strand
TTTTGAGACAGAGTCTCACTTTATTCCCCAGGCTAGAGTGAGTGCCGTGGCGTCAGCCTCGCTCACAGCAACCTCAAACTCCTGGGCTCAAGCAATCCTGCTGCCTCAGCCTCCCAAGTAGCTGGGACTACAGGCATGCGCCACCATGCCCGGCTAATTTTTTTTTTTCTATATATATTTTAGTTGGCCAATTAATTTCTTTCTATTTATAGTAGAGATGGGGTCTCGCTCTTGCTCAGGCTGGTCTCGAACTCCTGAGCTCAAATGATCCGCCCACCTCGGCCTCCCAGAGAGCTAGGATTACAGGCTTGAGCCACCGCGCCCGGCCTCAACCTTTTTTATTTAAAAAGTTTTTTTAGATTTGCTCTGTCACCTAGGCTGGAGTACAATGGTGCAATCATACCTCACTGTAATCTTGGATTTCTGGGTTCAAGCCAGTACTACTGTCTCAGCCTGTCAAGTAGCTGGACTATAGGTGTGTGTGACATCCAGCTAATTTTCTCATTTTTAAAAATTTTTTGTAGAGATGGGGCCTCACTATGTTGCCCAGGCTGGTCTTGAACTACTGAGCTCCTTGCCTTTGCCTCCTAAAGTGCTGGTATTACAGGAATGAGCCACTGTGGCTAGTCCTGACTGCCTTTGTTTTGTTTTGTTTTGTTTTGTTTTGTTTTGTTTTTGAGACAGAGTCTCACTTTGTTGTCCAGGCTAGAGTGAGTGCTGTGGCATCAGCCTACCTCACCACAACCTCAAACTCCTGGGCTCAAGCAATCCTCCTGCCTCAGCCTCCCGAGTAGCTGGGACTACAGGCATGCGCCACCATGCCCGGCTAATGTTTTCTCTATATATATTAGTTGGCCAATTAATTTCTTTCTATTTTTAGTAGAGATGGGGTCTTGCTCTTGCTCAAGCTGGTTTCGAACTCCCGCCTGCCTTGGCCTCCCAGTGTGCTAGGATTACAGGCGTGAGCCACTGCGCCCGGCTTCTGACAGCCTTTTTTAAGCCTCATCTTCTGTCATTATACAGACTTAGGAAGATCTAAGCAATTCCTGTATATATCCTCTTTTCATGCCACCATGTATTTTGCTTGTGTATTACAGCTTAAATTGGCTCCCTTCTTACCACCTCTTCTGCTGTTATACTAGTCTGAGCCACCACCATGCTTTCTCGCTTGAGTGACTCCTGCTTGCTCCCTAGCTTTCCATCATGCTTAGAAGAAAATCCAGAATCCTTCCATTGCCTTCACGATGGGGCCCCTGGTTCTGTCTGTCCTCATTTCCAACTCTTTAGCTTCTCTGTCCTTCATTTCCCTGGAAAATGCACTCCTCTGCTTCAGGGTTTCTGTTTTCTGTCTGAAATGCTCCACTTGCAAATATCTGTGTGGTTTTCCGTTGTTTCATTTTGATTTTTGCTCAAATATCATGCCCTCAGAAAAGGCTTTTGTGATCACTCTGTCTAAAATAGCATCCTCTCTGCATGTACTACTAGTCCTCTAGAAATAAGTCTGTTTAAAGTAAAGCAACTTGAAACTCTACACAGGGCTTGTTTTCCAAAGAAGTAGTATTGTTTAGAGGAGTAAAATTATAAGCCCTACCCATATGTGTTGTAAAACTGTTTTGAAAAGTGAGGCTTGTGAATAGAAATGTAGTGCCCGAGTCACAATCCACTTAAAAACTTGTAACAAATACAGATAAATTAAAAAGTAATAAAATAAAATAGCATCCTCTATCATCTGTGATCCTTATCATGCTTGATTTTTACCACTTTTTTTTTTTTTTTTTAAAGACAGTCTTGCTCTGTTGCCCTGGGTAGAGTGCAGTGGTGTCATTGTAGCTTACTGCAACCTCAAACTTCTGGGCTTAAGTGGTCCTCCTGCCTTAGCCTCCTGAGTACCTGGGAGTACAGGCCCATGATGTGCCTCTAGCTTGGCTAATTTTTCTATTTTTAGTAGAGATGGAGTCTCGCTCTTGCTCAGGCTGGTTTCAAACTCCTGACCTTGAGTGATCCTCCCACCTCAGCCTCCCAGAGTGCTAGGATTACAGGTGTGAGCCACCTCGCCTGGCCTTTCAGCATTTTTTGTTGTATTATTTATCTCTGTATTTGTTTAGCTGTCTCCTCCTCTGGGAGGGCAGGGACTATGTCTCTCAAATACTGTTGTATTTGCACACTAACTTAGAGCAGTGTCTGGCTTTAGTAGATACTCAATAAATATTTGTTAAATGAATTGTTCTTTGCAGTATGGATTGGAGTTATATAGATTTGAAGCTATGATGCTTCAGTTTTCACTATAGGAAACCAAAATGATTTCCCTGCTGATTTGTTCTGTGATCCATCAAGCTTCACTGTTCTGTATCATCAGGTAACAATGTCTGCCTTACAGGCTGCGGGCCTCCCGGGTGCTTCTTGTCGGCATGAAAGGACTTGGGGCTGAAATTGCCAAGAATCTCATCCTGGCAGGAGTGAAAGGACTGACCATGCTGGATCATGAACAGGTGTGATATTATCACCTCATCACTCTCCTGCCCCAGCTCCCCTCTTGGATATGAACACTAGCAGATTTTGTGAGTGCCTACTTGTGCCATCAGGGCTGTGTAAGGAGGGCTAGCATGAATGGAACTACAGCCTTTGTTCCAGGTGCTGGCTCCGGTTTCGAATTCCAGCTGCATTACATCTATCTGGATGACCAGTGGAGAGTCACATCACCTCATTGAGCTTGCCTGTCTGTAAAATGGAGTTAATAGCATCTCCTTTGGTGGGTACTTGTGAGGAGTAGAGAAGTGGTTTTCCATGTGTGTCTAAAAATTACCTGATTGAAAATGCAGAGTTGCCCGGGAGGCTTTGCTAGTGTGTAGCCTTCATCCCCAGTGATTCTAATTCAGGTCTTAGAGGAGGCCCAGGAATATGTACATTGAAAAGGTGTCTCAGGAGATTTTGATGTTTATGGTCTACAAACATTATTTTGAAAAATGATTTAGAATGTGTGTGGACTGCATAGCATTATGCTCGTACATAACAAGCATCTAATAATGCTAATTACCTGACATAGTGCTGTTTGATTAATATTAATAGAAGTGCCCAACTCGAGCATAGCTTTCTTTGCCTCATGGTCAAGGTGAAAGTGCTTTTGCTACATCCTTGTACCTCAGTGACATTTTAGTTTTCTTTTATAAAAAATTTCAAATATATATAAAAGTAGAGAGAATAATATTAATACTTGATACCCATCTACCTCGCTTCTCCAGATACTGATATTTTGTTGAATTTTTAAATCTCCTTCCATATATATATATATATATATATATTTTTTTTTTTTTTTTGGACAACATTTTAAAGCAAATTCCAGAAATCATAGCTTTTCTTGGGAGGTGAAATACTTCAGAGATTGTGATGTCACATTATATTATTTGTATCTTTGCTTTTAGGCAATGAACAGGGTTCCTGTCATGAGACTAAGTAGCACACAGTGTAAAGTATGTAAAGTATATAGGCTCTGTGGACAAAAGTGAATGTTAATGAAAATTTTAAAAGCTCATCTTGTTTTGGGGTTCAGGAGAAAAACAATGTGAAATTATTTTTTTTAAATTATTACTACAATATGAAGAGAAATGTGGGTTGTCTCACTTAACATTACAGCTATAAGTTGAATTTTGAATGGAATTTAATATCCTAAGAAGAAAATTCCTGCAAGCAAGCTGCCAGGTTTTAATGGTCAGGGCACTGACTGCTTTGACATCTCCCCAACGGCAGTGCCCTCTAGAGGCAGGAACATCCCATGGGAAAAGAACTCGTGTAGAAGAGGATTAAGAGCGGAGAGACCTAAGGAAGGCCTGTGCCTAACTAAGTAGGCCCTTGGTATGGAAAAATGAAACCACATGGGGATCGTGACTTCCGTATCTGGTTACATGAACCTGAGAATGGCGGACAATCATGTAACAATGAGAGGTGTGGTTTTGACCCCACATCAGCACGGTGTGATGAGTGCTGCCCAGTGCCAAAGTAAACAGGCTGATTGTCATCCTTCATCTGTTTCCTTGGCAGTCTTATGGTCTCTTCCACTTGCCTAACACAGTGGTTCTCAACGCCAGCTGCACTTTACAATGATCAGTGGGTTTTGTGGCTTTTTAAAGTTTTTTTTTAAAGAGACATGGTCACCCAAGCTGGAGGGCAGTGGTATGATCGTAGCTTACTGTAACCTCAAAGTCCTGGGCCGGAGTGATCCTCCTGCATTGGCCTCCCAAGGTGCTAGGATTATAGGCATGAGTCACCACTCCTGGCCCAGGCAGTTAATTAAAAATGAAAGTTCTCAAGGTAAATCTAATAGCCAGGAAGGATTGAGAACCACTGGTTTCATATGGCCTGGTCCCAGTCAACTTACACAATTTGACTTTCATCAGATAAATTTAATGGTTTGTGTACACACTATGATTATTCTCCCCTTTGCAATTGATTTGTGCTCTTTCCCTAACCACGAGCCTCCCAGGAAGGCAGTGCTACAACAGTGCAAAGGCTTTGGAATCAGGCAGACTTGGGCTCAAAATCCCAGCTCATCGAGAAAAGGGACTTAAATTTCTCAGACTCAGTTGGTTCATCTCTAAAATGAAGATGTGGCCGGGCGCGGTGGCTCAAGCCTGTAATCCTAGCTCTCTGGGAGGCCGAGGTGGGCGGATCATTTGAGCTCAGGAGTTCGAGACCAGCCTGAGCAAGAGCGAGACCCCATCTCTACTATAAATAGAAAGAAATTAATTGGCCAACTAAAATATATATAGAAAAAATTAGCCGGGCATGGTGGCACATGCCTGTAGTCCCAGCTACTTGGGAGGCTGAGGCAGCAGGATTGCTTGAGCCCAGGAGTTTGAGGTTGCTGTGAGCTAGGCTGACGCCATGGCACTCACTCTAGCCTGGGCAATAAAGTGAAACTCTGTCTCAAAAAAAAAAATAAATAAATAAATAAAATAAAATAAAATAAAATGAAGATGTTAATGCCTGCCCCTTAGAGCTTTTTATTTGGTTTACATTCAACACGTATCTGAGAGCACCTGCTGGGCATCCTGATGTCTGCTAGGTCAAGGTTTGTTTCCCATTCTCAAGTTTGTTTTTTTTTTTTCTTTTTTTTGAGACAAGGTCTTGCTCTGTCACCCAGGTTGGAGTGCAGTGGCCTGATTATGACTCACTGTATCCTGGAATTCCTGGGCTCAAGTAATCCTCATGCCTTAGCCTCCTGAGTAGCTAGGACTACAGGTATACACTACCACGCCTGGCTAATTTTAAAATTTTTTGTAGAGACAAAGTCTAACTTTGTTGCCCAGGCTGTTCTGAAACTCTTGGCCTCAAGCAGTCCTCCCAGCTTAGCTTTCCAAGGTGTTGGGATTACAGGTGTGAGCCATTGCACCTGGCCACAAGTTTTTTTTTTTTTTTAAAAATGGGGTCTCATTGTGTTGCCCAGGCTAGAGTGCAGTGGCTACTCATAGGCTCCATCATAGTGCACTGTAGCCTCAAACTCTTGGGCTCAAGCGACCCTCCCACTTTAGCCTCTCTAGTAGCTCGGCCTATGGTGTGAACCAGTGCACCTGGCTTCCATTCTCAAGGTTTATTGAGAAACCAGAGCAGGCTACCTAACTCAGGTTGTGATGCAGAGACATGTGAAAGGTGTCCTGGTATTCCAATGCGTTTTTTGAAGAACAGGGAGGGGTTTATCAAGTTAAGGGGCTATGTTTTAGGCAGGGGACATTAGCAGCGGCACAAAGGCATCCAGTAGCATGGTAGGTATGGAATATAACAAGCAGTTTAGTGTTTTTAGAGTGTGAGACACAAAGTGGTGCGGGTTGGGGCAGGTTGCAGGTGAGGTCTAGGTCAGAAGGGCCTGCTAGGAAACCCCATGGGAAGCTTTTACTTAATCCTCTAAGTCAGGGGTCCTCAAACTTTTTAAACAGGGGGCCAGTTCACTGTCCCTCAGATGGTTGGAGGGCCGTTGGAGAGTCCGGCGCACATTCCACACATGCGCACTGTGGGCCTGTGATGAGTCGACTGCTAAGCAGGACAGGCAGCGGTGGCAAAAACACCTGACGGGCTGGATAAATGTTCTCGGCGGGCCGCATGTGGCCCGCCAGCTGTAGTTTGAGGACCCCTGTTAGAAGAAATGGCTAGTGGATAGTTTAATAAAAGACTCAAATGGATCAGGAGAAATCTGCACCAGTGAGAGTGATTTGAAAAATAATAGCAGATTTTGGTAGAAACTAAAAGAGTCATTGAGTTGGTTTATGGAGCTATACAAAATGAACATACAGATGAGTGGTTCTGAGATGGGGACAGCCATACCTAAGAGGGCCCAAATAGAGACTAGAATGTGTAGCGAGGGCGGAGGAGAGCTTAACAAGGAAGGTGTGATCTGAAGACTTGAAGTAATAACAACTCACACTGATGGAGTGATTTGTAAGTGCATGTTTTTATTAGCATCCCCATTTTACATGTGACTCCTGCATTCTTGCTCAAGATCACACAGTAAGAGGTTGAACAAGGATTTGAATGAAAGATTTTAATCCAGGCTGAATTATTCCAGAGCCCTTGCTGTTAACCATGGTGATGCACAGCCTCTCAGCACATAATGAGATCCCTGAGGAAGCAGGATGATGGGTCAGGGACCGTTGGTAGAGGGTCTGTCATGGGGAGAGAGCCAGCTCATTTTCTGGGAGGCTGGGAAGGTGAGGTTGAGTGTGTGCTGTGGATAGTTGGTAGGAGAAGATGAGGGGAGATTATTTCTGTTGAACTGGACTTGGTGAAGGGGCTAGGTCATTTGCAGAGATTAATGGTTAACTTAGATATTTGATGTGTGAAGAAGTGTTTTGTGAGCAGTATGGGATCTGTAAGCCTCCTGATGGCTGTTAGGGGATTATGTTATTCTGTCTTTTGAGGCTCTGCTCTACTGATATCCAGCCTTAGGGATGAAATTATTTTTCTGCTGTAGCTTCCGCTATCTCTCCTTTCTGAATTTTAATTGAGTTTAAGAGTTCTTTTTAATTTTAAGGAGACAGTCTTGCTCTGTCACCCAGGCTGGAGTGCAGTGGCATCATCATAGTTCACTGCAACCTGAAACTCTTGGGCTCAGGCAATCCTGCCTCAGCATCCCAAGTAGCTGGGACTACAGTCGTGCCACCACGTCCAGCTAATTTTTCTTTTTTTCTTTTTTTTTGTAGAAACAGAGCCACACAGCAATCTGTGGAAAAGTGATCTCAACAGGACTTATTTTCTTTATCTTAACATATCAATCAAAAGAAGGAAAAAAAAAAGCCCTCATATTTTTTGTTTTGTAGAAACAGCCTAGTTCAGGCTGGTCTTGAACTCCTGAGCTCAAGTGATCCTCCCACCGCAGTGTCCTAGAGTGTTAAGATTACAGGTGTGAGCCATGGCGCCACGCCAAGAATTTATTTTTTGTTGTTTTTTTTTTTGAGACAGAGTCTCACTTTGTTGCCCAGGCTAGAGTGAGTGCCGTGGCGTCAGCCTAGCTCACAGCAACCTCAATCTCCTGGGCTCAAGCAATCCTGCTGCCTCAGCCTCCCGAGTAGCTGGGACTACAGGCATGTGCCACCATGCCTGGCTAATTTTTTCTATATATATTAGTTGGCCAATTAATTTCTTTCTATTTATAGTGGAGATGGGGTCTCGCTCTTGCTCAGGCTGGTTTCAAACTCCTGACCTCGAGCAATCCGTCTGCCTCGGCTTCCCAGAGTGCTAGGATTACAGGCGTGAGCCACCGCGCCCGGCCCAAGAATTCATTTTGAAGCCAGGCACAGTGGTAGGCGCCTGTAGTCCCAGGTACTTGGGAGGCTGAGGTGGGAGGATCGCTTGAGGTCAGGAGTTCGAGGCTGCAGTGTGCTGTGATGGAGCCTGTGACCAACTACTGAACTACCAGCTTGTGCAATGTACCGAGACCCTGTTTTTAAAAATTTTTTTAAAAAAATGTTCATTTTGAGCATTCTTAATTGTGTCTGATTTTCGCACTAGTCTGAGATGCTGGAATGCTTAGGGTTGGGCACAATGGTAGATTTAGTCAATTCTTTCCACTGGTAATCAGTGGTGGTTTTGTTAGCATTTACAAATTTAAGTGGAAGAGGAAACCATGGACTTTTCTGTTCAGAATGAATTTTTTTTGTAAACACAAGGGGGTGCTCTTTAACTGTCAGTGACCAATAAAAGAAGTTTAATGTCCTGTTTTAAAGCCTCAGAAGGAACGAGAGAGTAGGATACCTGAGTTAAATAAATTGCTGCAGGAATAGTAATGCAATTAGATGGTAGGTATTTTAGCTATCCTTTAAAATCGAGAAGGTGTCTTTGAGATTTATTTTCCCAAAATATTCAAGAATGAAAAAATACTATTCCTAGGTATCTCCAGAAGATCCCAGAGCTCAGTTCCTGATTCGTACTGGGTCTGTTGGCCGAAATAGGGCTGAAGCCTCTTTGGAGAGAGCCCAGAATCTCAACCCCATGGTGGATGTGAAGGTGGACACTGAGGACATCGAGAAGAAACCTGAGTCATTTTTCACTGAGTTTGATGCTGTAAGTTTCTTAGCATAAAATCTGCTATGGGAATTATGCAAATTAAGGCACTAGTTATATATATTCCAGGTGATATTAGAGCATTCAAATCTCAAACTCTAAGCTTTTTCCCAAGTAAATTTATAAGTTGTTCTATTCTTTAGGCTTAGTATATTGCAGGAATGTGTTGCTAGAGAGGTCCAGTCTGTTGGATCTGCTGAAACTGTTAGCGACTTGCTGTCTGCTGGCTTCTTCTCTGGGCATATGTTCTCCTAGACCAGGTTTCATCTTTGGTGTTTTGTCTTCCTTCCAGAGTCTTTGCATAGCTTTAATCCATGTTATTGCAAATGTTTTCTTCCGAAAACTGAACAAGTTGGTGATTAATTTCTGTGGCAGAGGCATTTTTTTGTTAGAAATATCAAACTACAGCTTGTGTTTTGTCTTAAGAAAGAGCACACCTGATCTTGGTCTGCCTATGTCTGTCTGTCTGTTTTGCACAGTCACTTTGACCATGTTGCCATGGATAACTAGACAAAATCACTGTGGTCCTAAGCCAAATGAGGCATATCTAACCTCATTGGGTTTCATTGCCAGATCTATGCAGAGGTGAAAGGATAAATTCAGTTATATGTTGGTGTCTGTGACCTTTCAGATATAGTTGCCAGTACCCTAAAAAAGCTTAAGAAATCTTGGATAACTGTGAAATAGTCGCAGATTGTTTTTTAAATGAAAGGCCTCATTACAGGAGAGGTTAGAATTTGGGTTGGGTAGTTTGTTTTTCTACACTATTATATTTCATACGTGCATCTGTTCAAATATGTGCTTGGAATGATGGATCATCTGTGCATTTGTCCTGTTTTCTTTTTTCCAGTCCCTTCTATTTTTTAACTCCAGGTATTGGGACAGTTTCCATTTGGACATGTCTCTTCGTTTTCTTATCCATAGTAACCACATTTAGTTTATTCTAGGTGTCCCTTGAACTTGCAGAATTAGAGAAAGGGTTTGTTAAAACTGAAGCATGAGGCCAGTTGATTGTATAACACATGTGCATGGGGCCAGGATGACTGCCTTGTGGGCCACGTTTGGCTGGTCCTTATAGGTTTTATAGTCGTTTTTGACTCTACAGGGTTCCATTTGATCAATTGGTTGCTTGTTCACCTGTGGCTTTCTTGCCTTTTAGATGTGATTTTTCCTTGGGTGGCTGCATCCTTTGAAACACTAAAGGAACACATTTCTCTGTGAGTGTTATTTCAGTATTCAGGCTGCTAGACAACAGCAAAGAGGGTCTATCAAATGAAAATGTTCTTTTGTTCAGGAGAAAGCATGTGCAATTTGGAAGTTGTCTTTTGACCATGATCAGAAGGCTGCTCCCGAAAAGATAGTATTTTGTGCAGAACTTAGCCATTTCTAATACCTCACCTTATTGGAACACAACCTAGAAGCCCCAGAGCAACATTGATAATTCCACTGAGTGAATCACCAGTTCATTGTCTAAGTCTGAATGGAAGGTCAGTTAGTCTATAACCTTTTCTTTTGTCCTTAAATTCAGATAAAGTTTCACACAGCAATCTGTGGAAAAGTGATCTCAACAGGACTTGTTTATCTTATTTATCTTAACATATCAATCAAAAGAAGGAAAAAAAAAGCCCTCATATGGATCAATTAAGAAAAGTGGTTTTGCTTTTCACAGTAGTTTATTTGGATTTTAATAGATTTAAGAGTTTAGAAATAACTTGCTAAATTTTTTATCCATGAAAATTATTTTTTTTCTGCCCCCCCCATCCATGAAAATTATGAAATGTGTATGTGTTCATGGATTAGGGGAAACCAATGCATTGATTGGCTTTTGCTTTCTAGCTAAAGACATTGTATTTTGGTTGCATGAAGTGATGATCTCATAATTTACATTTTCTACACACTGAAACCTGCAACATTTCTTTTGTCGTCTAACCATAGGACCCAAAGAACCTGTTGTACCAGTTTGAAACGGTCTTTAAACATGCCCAGAGAGACTGTTCATTAAGATTTATTTAGACATCAGGGCAGTGATTCACAGTTTGCAAAACTCACACCCAGCCAATTTCTTTCTTTCTGCAGGTGTGTCTGACTTGCTGTTCCAGGGATGTCATAGTTAAAATTGACCAGATCTGTCACAAAAATAGCATCAAATTCTTTACAGGAGATGTTTTTGGCTACCATGGATACACATTTGCCAATCTTGGAGAGCATGAGTTTGTAGAGTAAGTGTTGGGAGAGGAGGGGAGAACATAACATTTTCAAAATTTAGTTTTATTTACTGATAGGAAAAGGAAAATATTTCACTGTAATACTTAGAACATTCTGAAACTGAGTCATTAACAACTTACTGAATACAATAGATTGTGAATTCGGAATTGTAGGAGATACAACCTTCCAAAATGATGCTCTAATCTAAAGACTAAAGCAAGCAAAGTTCTACAGCAATCAGAGTATACCACATGGGTATTTATTTAATCAGTCTGGACTTCAGGTGGTAAAGTGATATTTTCTGCATAGAGAAGGCTTGCTTGGATTGTAAGCTTGGTCTTGTGTGTTTCAGGTTGAGAGATAGTAAAATGAATACGAAATAGATGGTTAACTTGGTAGGCACATTTGGCCAAAGTCAACCTTGTAAAAGCATTGAAGTCCAGACACTGCTTTGGTGGAACAAAGATCATATCCTCTCATTTGAACACTGAGGCTGCAGACCTTGGTAATTCTCACATGATGGGACCTGCAGTGTTTTGAATTTGTAGTTTCTAGATGAAAGATGGCAGATGATACAGTATTGTAAAGCTATATGAGTTGGTTTTTTTGGCTGCGATTTCTGACCCCTCCTCGCTAATTTGCTAATGAGAGGCTGAGAGAAGCCCTGTGTGGTGGGGTGGAGCTTCCTATCAAGAGACTGAGAACTGCTTTTTTGTTCAACCTCTCAGGCAAGTCCCTGAAATTTCTCTGGTCTGCAACTTTCTTGCCTGTAAAATCGAGATGGGGAAAGGGCAGACATGTTCCAGATAGCTCCTAATTCTAGTGTTTTATGGCTAAAGGAAAATCTAGTTCTTTTGGGCACATTATGAATGGATAAAGAAGTCAACAGTGGTAGAAAGCAGGCCAGATGATTATGATGATGATTTTTTGAGATAGGGTCTCTGTTGCCCAGGATGGAAGTACAGTGGCATGATCATAGCTCACTGCAACCTCACATTCCTGGTCTCAAGTGATCCTCCTGCCTCAGCCTCCCGAGTAGCTGGGACTACAGGCGTGCACCAAGATGCCTGGCTGATTTTTCTAGTTTTAGTAGAGATGGGGGTCTCACTCTTGTTCAGACTGGTTTCAAACTCTAGACCTCAAATGATCCTCCTGCATTGGCCTCCCAGGATTACAGGTGTGAGCCACTGTGCCTGGCCCAGTCCAGATTATTTCATTTCATTTTATTTTATTTATTTATTGAGACAGAGTCTCACTGTGTTGCCCGAGTTAGAGTGCTGTGGGTCAGCCTAGTTCACAGCAACCTCAAACTCCTGGGCTCAAGCAATCCTCCTGCCTCAGCCTCCCGAGTAGCTGGGACTACAGGCATGCACCACCATGCCCGGCTAATTTTTTCTATATAAGTTGTCCAATTAATTTATTTGTATTTAGAGTAGAGACGGGGTCTCACTCTTGCTCACGCTGGTTTCGAACTCCTGACCTTGAATTATCTGCCCGCTTTGACCTCCCAGAGTGCTAGGATTATAGGCGTGAGCTTCTGTGTCCGGCCTATTTTATTTTATTTTATTTTTTTATTTTTTTTGAGACAGAGTCTCACTTTATTGCCCAGGCTAGAGTGAGTGCCGTGGCGTCAGCCTAGCTCATAGCAACCTCAATCTCCTGGGCTCAAGCAATCCTGCTGCCTCAGCCTCCCAAGTAGCTGGGACTGCAGGCATGTGCCACCATACCCGGCTATTTTTTTCTATATATATTAGTTGGCCAATTAATTTCTTTCTATTTATAGTAGAGATGGGGTCTCGCTCTTGCTCAGGCTGGTCTCGAACTCCTGAGCTCAAACGATCTGCCCACCTCGGCCTCCCAGAGAGCTAAGATTACAGGCTTGAGCCACCGCGCCCGGCCCGGCCTATTTTATTATTTATTTTTCTTTATTTTCTTTTGCAACATGGATGAACCTTGAAGGCCACATTATTTTAATACGAGCTCCCCGCAGCAGAGGAGAGGAGTTGAATTGGGCTATTCATGATTGAGGTAGAATGTCTCCAAAGTACTCACTTTTGTTTATTGAGAGCTTCTATGTCAGGTGTAGTGTGCTGAGCAGTACATATTACTGTATTTCTCATCTTACAGTAATCCTATCAGGAATTGGTATTCCCACAGACTGGCTAACTGACTCATTAGGTAATCAGTGGCAGATCTGGGATTTGAATCCAGGTCTGTCTGACTCCAAAGCTTTTACCCTTAACCATTATCTGTAAGCTAGTGATATTCTTTTTATTCTAATGCCATGATTCACGGGATAGAACTTGATTTCCTTTCCTCATCACCCTTCAGGGAGAAAACCAAAGTTGCCAAAGTTAGCCAAGGAGTAGAAGATGGACCTGATACCAAGAGAACAAAACTTGATTCTTCTGAAACAACTATGGTCAAAAAGGTATGTGTAATGGCAGGGAGGGCAGAGGTCAGAAACCCTGGGACCTTATAGGGGATGGGCAATTACAATTGCAGATGAGAGAAGTGAGCTCTGTAGAGTAGCCTGGAAAGGAGGGGCCGGTGCCTGTCCATCTAAAGAGAGGCTGCCCCTGCCTAGTGCCAGCCAGCTGCTGCCATGAGGGAATGGGGGGCCAATGATTCCAGATATGATTTTTTTCAGAGAATCAGAAATGCAGATTTTTATATGCTGTGTCTCAAACCTTTATTTACTTATTTATTTTTGAGACAGAGTCTCGCTTTGTTGCCCAGGCTAGAGTGAGTGCCGTGGCATCAGCCTAGCTCACAGCAACCTCAAACTCATGGGCTCAAACGATCCTGCTGCCTCAGCCTCCTGAGTAGCTGGGACTACAGGCATGTGCCACCATGGCTGGCTAATTTTCTTTTCTAGAAATATTAGTTGGCCAATTAATTTCTTTCTATTTATAGTAGAGACGGGATCTCACTCTTGCTCAGGCTGGTTTACTCCTGCCCTCGAGTAATCTGCCTGCCTCCGCCTCCCAGAGTGCTAGGATTACAGGCGTGAGCCACAGTGCCAGCCTCAAACTTTTAAATACTGACAACCTACTCAAATTGATTTGAATGCTATTCTGGTCAACACTGTGGATGCCAAACAGAACATGCCCAAAGGACTTATTTGGTCTGTAGGCCACCAATTTTGACCACTGGTGTATGGACTAGTATCCTAAAGCCTGGTTTTGAGCAGAGGCCATTACTTTTGTACTGATTTTTAATCTAGATTGACAATTTAGTAAAGTCCTAAGTGGGCAGGAGCCAGTTTAAACTTTAATTGCTAATTGTTTTGCCTGTTTAAAAAAAGTTTTTTGGGCCGGGTGCGGTGGCTCACGCCTGTAATCCTAGCACTCAGGGAGGCCTAGGCAGGCGGATTGTTCCAGGTCAGGAGTTCGAAACCAGCCTGAGCAAGAGCAAGACCCCGTCTCTACTATAAATAGAAACAAATTAATTGGCCAACTAATACATATGAAAAAAATTAGCCGGGCATGGTGGCGCATGTCTGTAGTCCCCGCTACTCGGGAGGCTGAGGCAGAAGGATCGCTTGAGCCCAGGAGTTTGAGATTACTGTGAGCTAGGCTGACGCCACAGTACTCACTCTAGCCTGGGCAATAAAGTGAGACTCTGTCTCAAAAAAAAAAAATGTTTTTTGCCTTGTTTTCTTTTTTACTCAATAACCTTTAATAAGAAAAGCTTTCAGTGTTGACAGATCTTATCAGGTGTGTTTTGTTTATTTGTTTGAGACAGGGTCTTCCTCTGTTGCCTGAGTGCAGTGGCATAATCATAGCTCATTGCAGCCTCGAACTACTGACCTGAAGTGATCTTCCCACCCTAGCCTTCCAAAGTGCTATGATTACAGGCATGAGGCACCATGCCCAATCAGGCATATATATGTGTGTGTTATATATATTGTTATATATACATTATGTTATGTTATATTATATATATATTATTTTTTGAGACAAGGTATGGCTCTGTTACTGAGGCTAGAGTGCAATGATGTCATCATAATTCATTGTAACCTCACACTCCTGGGCTCATGCAATCCTCCTGCCTCAGCCTCCCTAGTAACTGGGACCACGGGCGCATGCCACCATGCCTAGCTAATTTTTTTTTTTTTTTTTTTTTTTTTTTGAGACAGAGTCTCACTTCTGTTGCCTGGGCTAGAGTGCTGTGGCTTCAGCTTAGCTCACAGCAACCTCAAACTCCTGGGCCCAAGCGATCCTCCTGCCTCAGCCTCCCAAGTAGCTGGGACTACAGGCATACGCCACCATGCCCGGCTAATTTTTTTTATATGTGTATATATATATTTAGTTAGCCAATTAACTTCTTTCTATTTATAGTCGAGACGGGGTCTCACTCTTGCTCAGGCTGGTTTTGAACTCCTGACCTTGAGCAATCCGCCCGCCTCGGCCTCCCAGAGTGCTAGGATTACAGGTGTGAGCCACCGCGCCCGGCCTTCCAGTTAATTTTTTTAATCTTTTGTAGAGATGGGAGTTTTGTTGGTTGTCCAGGCTCTGGTATATATTTTTTAATGTAGTTCATGTCTGGGGTGTAGCTTCTATTTGGATCAGGTGCAATAATTAAATTCATTTTGTAGAAAGAAGTGGGAAAGGGATCAGAAGACAATGGTTTCTGTGGCCAGTGTTGGAATTTGAGAAGGGAACCATGCAATGGGGAAAATAAGATGAAGGGGCCAGAATTGGCTGAGTAGAACTCACAGGAAAGGTATCACTAAGTCCTTATTTGCTCTTTGCTTTGTAGAGTAAATGTTGAGGGAAAAAAAACAGCTAAATGTTGAAAAACATTTAAATGTTGAGGAAAAAAAACAGCTGGTCAGAATGTAGAGTTAAAATTGCTCTAAAGGGGGATTCTAAAGAGTGCAGAAACCACAAAAGAGACTGCAGAAAACCGCAAAAGTGGAACTCTTTAGAGTTTCCAGCAAGACAGCATTGGAGGTTTTCTTTCACTTGCTTTTTGTGTTTGTATTGGAATAGTTTGATGCTGTGTGATACAGAGGAATTATTAAGCCCTAATTTTAGTGTCTATTCACAGGACCATAATTATCCAGAGTGAACCTTGGTGTTTTGGCGAAAACTTGGGTCTTTTTCTTTCTCTCTCTTTCTTTCCTTTTGAGGCCCAGTCAAGCTGTATCTGAATAGCTCCGTGAGTTTGGTGGGGGGAGATAAATTGTTAACAAACGGAGGAATACAAAAGCAGCTTTGTGGGTGCTGTCAGTTTATAAATCACACCCTCTTACAAGTGTGACACTTGGCCTTGGTGTGAAGGGTTTTATGGCTTAAGGGCCTTCTCTGATTGAGGCAGGTCTTTCACATTCAAATAGGGAGAGCTCAGCCTAGCTTTGTTAGCCATTCACAGCTGGAAGTTTCCCTGGAGTCAGTTCTGATGGTGCACACTGGGATGGATCTGGAGACCTTTTTTGGGAGCCACTTTATCTTGTTATGAGGAGAATGTGGGCAGCCCAGGCAAGCACTCCTCGACCTTCGCGTACCATTCCTTAGGGCTCTACAGTCACAGAGCTTTTTGTGCAGCCTCTTCCTACATGAAGGTATCAAAATATTCCCCAGCTGACATTGTTAGTCAGCTGTTATACATGGACAATTCAGGCTTGGATTCCAGCCCTGAGCCCTTAAGGTTGCGAGGCATTCAGTGCATTCCTGGTGACAATCCCTGGGATTCCAAACCTTGTCTTTGTGCTGCCTCACCAAGAGCCCTCTGGGAGGACTAGGCTGAACTGGGTTTTGGCCATGGCGTTCCCACCTTGTAATATAATAGTAATACGTCTTCTCTATTTGGGCGGAGATGACCCTATGATTTCAAAGTTTTTTTCCTACTCAAAGATTCCTTGATTCAGATTCTGCCCTTTTGCCTGATTGTACAGTATAACTATTTGGGTTGTGCTCAGAGTGCAGGATGGGGGTGGGGAAGCAGCCACTTCCTGTTTCCTGTGAAAGGTTTCTGGTTAGGGTTCCCTTCCCCTCCCCCCTTTCCTTAGGTTTAACCAAATGTTGTAAAGCCACTATCGCTTCAAGGTACACATTGTGCTCCTAAATTAGAAATGTTAAAAAACAAAGAGGAAAAACAGAGCTTGTGGTTTTCACACCCTCTAGGAAGATACTGGGCCTTTCTAGCACCTGTGTGGCAGGAAAATGCCTGGCCCAGAGATAGGTGCTCAGTAGTTTGTTTGCTTCCTTTGGTGCCCAGAACTTGTGAGACAAGATTCATCAGAGTCAGGTCTTGGGGCACAAGTGTGATACTGACACACTTGTGCCCCAAGTGTTCTTCTGCCAAACATCTCTCCCGAAGGCTGTTCCTCACTGTTCCTCAAACTCCCTTTGAAGCTCATCTGAAATCTTCATTTTTCAAAGGCGGAGGCCCGGCTCGCGGCGAAGCGCGTGGCCCGCGCGGAGGCGCGGAGGCCCGTGAGATCCGCATGAAGGAGCTGGAGCGGCAGCTCCCTAGTGTGGTGCCGCTGCACGCCCCTGCGCTGCGCTGGAATAAACCCTCCTCTTGCTTTTACATCAAGTTCTGGTCTCCGTGTCTTTGTGAGTGGTCGCCAAGGTCCAACATTTCCTTTATCTGATGCACTACTGTGCATCAGATAAAGGAAAGAGCAATGAGGTGGTGGTAAGGAAGTATCCAGAAAGATTTCTCAGAGGAAGAGTTGTTTGTGTTGGCATGTGAAGGGCAAGCTTGCCAACACCAAAGCCAGAGGAAATAGAATTAAAAAAAAGAGTCACTCTGGCTTCCCTTGTTCTAAAACAGCCATCTCTTTCTATGATTACAAAATGCCTACTATGTGCAAGGCACTGTATGGGTGCAGGGAAGCGCATCTGGTCTTGTTGTCTAAATCTGCAGCTGATAGAGAAGCGAGGAGAAATTAAATGACCTATCCAAGGTCACACAGCTGCAGAAGAAGGAATAGGCAGAGAGAAGCCCAGACAGTGGATGAGGGCACAGGTGCACTCCTTGCCTTACAAGGGGAATCCTCCTGGAGTTTCTAAGGTAGTTTGACATTTTCTGAGAATGGTGGGATAAAATATGTGAAAATCAGGATAATTCTGGAAAACCTTTAGGTTAAAAGGCCGCTGTCATGGTCCCATGTTCACATTTCTTTATTGTGCCTAGTCTGTGTTGTTAGGGGCTGCCAGAGATGATTAGATGCCTGACAGTGGTTACTGTCTGTAATAGCTCTTTAAAAATTAAACACAAAGTATGATATGTTCGTAATGTGGTAAGAAATACAGATTTAATTTTACTTCTCCTGAAATAGTAGGTGACTAATTCAGGGTACTGTTAATACTCTTATCATGAATCAGTTTAGAAATTCCACAGTAGAGAGGTGATTCATTCTTTTGATTCCCTCTTTCTGAGCCTTTTGTTGACAACTCTCATCCTCTCATGCCCATCGTTAAAGAAATAGTTTACGGAATCCACTAAGGAGTATGTAATAACTCACCTGCCGAAAAAATTAAAAAAAGAAAAGAAATAGTTTAGTGCTTCCTCTTCATATGCACCTTTTTTCCCAATGCTCATCACATTTGATTACTTGTTGCTGTCTCTCCCCTTAGACTTAAAGCTCCACAAGGGCAGGACAGTTTCATTTGCTGCCAGATTTCCACCCTAGTACCTAGCATAGTCATATTCAGAAAAGGTTTGTTCAGTGTAGTTGTGGCTATTTCTGATTTTTGGGCATAACAACTCTGGAAGAGATTATTGTAATGTAAAAAAATTTATTGAATTAACTTTCTTTGTTATTAGCTAAATGAATTGACCTTATAGTATATTAGTTCTCATAGTTTAGGTTATTTGAGCTGAGAGAACAGAATTCTGAAGAAGACAGGGTGTCCAGAAATATTTAGAAGCAATCCAGTTGCCTGGACTGGAACTCCTGGGCCAGAGAGGTTCAAGACCCTGCTAGTTACCAGAATCCTTTGATTTGGAAGGGCGGGAATAGGGTAATGCAGGGTACAAATTTGCAAAGTTGGTGGAGTACTGATACCAGGTTTTCCAGGTAGGAGAGTAAGTTGGGGTAGGGAGTGCTGGGGGTGCCATGTCTCTCGGGGGATAAGTTTCAGGGCTCTAGGGGTGAGGGGGGTACCCCAATATCTCAGCATAGTCTAGTCTATGTTTTTATATTGTGATATTTGATGCATAAAAGAAGACATGCAACATCAGTGCAAGTCAGAGGACAAATCAACAAAAGAAACACTATCCAACTTTAAAATTCACACATACATTTCAATACTTTTGTACTGATCCATGTGTTCCTTTTCTATCTTTTCCCTGTTCTCCCTCCTCTGCGTTTATCAGTTAGGTAACCCCAGGGCTGCTGGTATGTGTGTGTGTGGTTTAAAAAACACCTGGAAAAGGCAGATACAGCCCTGCTTGGCTTCCTGCTTTATCATGTGTTTATTGTAAATCTAAACAATGAAATAGAACTTATTATGCAATATTTTAGGCATAAATCAAGGGTGATATTGCTAACCACCGTGGACTCACTACCCAATTTGAAGCATCAGACATTACCATTGTGGGTGAGGCCCTCTGGCTATCTCTTTCTCAACAAAAGTAACCACTATCCTCAATTGCGTATCTCATTCCCATGCTTTTCTTCTTACTACATATGTATGTATTTCCAAGTAATATATAGAATTGCTTTGCATACTTTTTAACTTCTTAAAAATTGGTTTCATATTGTATGCATGCTGCCACCTGCTTTTTAGGAGCAGCAACCTGTTTGTCAGGCCATCTGTTTTATATGTAGTTCTAGGGCTTTACTTACTATCCATTGTGGTGGCCACTAGCCACAGGTAGCTATTTAAATGAAATTAAGATTAAACAAACAAAAATTCAGTTTCCTAGTCTTTCTCACCACATTTCCAGCGCTCAGTAGGTACATGTGGCTATTGGCATTTGCATTGCACAGCACAGATTCAAAATGGTTCTGTCATTCTAGCAGGTTCTCTTGGATAGCACTGCAGGGCACTCTCATTCTTTCTCTATTTCTTGTGTGAATATATTAGTATTTACTTATCCATTCTTCTATTGATGAACATTTAGGTATGTAAGTTTTTGCTGTTAAAAATTGTGCTGCAGTAACCATGTTATGTATGAGTGTCTTTAAATAATCTCCTTGGATAATTGCTGATTTCTCTAGGGTATATTACCTGGGAGTAAAATTAGGATAAGGACATCTTCAACTACCAGACCCTGCTAAGTTACTCTCAAGAAGTTTTATCAATTTATATTCCAAAAACAGCAGTATGTAGTAACAGTAACATTTGGTAACTTGAAGCTTTTTTGCTACTGTGCTGAGTGTGAAAACTGTCCCTTGATTGTGGTTATCATTTGTTAAAATGCTTTTGAAAGTTTTTGGACATAGAAATCTGCAGTTTTGAAAGTTGTTTAAATTCTGGTTTACATTCATTTTTGTGTCTGGAACTATATCACCTGTTACTGATGTTCAGCCTGATTTAAAGAGTAAAATAAGCTCATAATCCCAAATATGGAAAATAAGGAACAAATTGAGAAAATGTGAATTCTATTGCCCAATACTAACATTCCATTCGGTATTTTTTCTATGTATATACATAATAAAATTGGAGTACTAATTAACATTTTAATACGTATGTGATATGTACATATATAGTCAGCCCTCTGGTTTATTGGGTTGCACAATTGTGGATTTGACCAACTGTGGATTGAAAATATTTGGAAAAAAATCTGTGTCTGTTCTGAACATGTACAGACTTTTTTCCTTGTTATTATTCCCTAAACGATACAGTATAGCAACTGTTTACATAGCATTTACATTGTATTTGGCAGTATAAGTAATCTAGAGCTGACTATAAGTATATGGGAGGGAGTGTGTAGGTTACATGCAAATAGCCCACTATTTTATTTCAAGGACCTGAGCAGTCCCAGACTTTGGAATCCTTGGGAGGCCCTGGGACCAGTTCCCCATGAATACTGAGAGACAACTGTACATGTGTATGTGTTATATATCTGTACATGGTTTTGTCTTTTGCTCTTTTCACTCAATATGTTTTCATAAGCACTCCCCAAATCTTCACATCTATATTGGAGAGCATGATTTTAAATGGCTTCATCCATCTTCTTCTTTTGCCTCACCGTAATGTTTTACCCGTGTCCTGTTGTACTGATGTTATTGTACTTTCCTACTATTCTAAATGGCTTCTCACAACCATAATTTGATGGTTGATAGGCTACGTGGAGAATTCATCCTTTATATTTACTCATGGGCTTCTTTTTGGTAAATGAAAGTCAGGTTGAATCCTTTCAGCTCATGGGTATTTATTGAAAATCTAGTCTTTTCAGCACTATGCCTTTCACTGTGGTCCCTCCCTGAGGAAACTGACACACCCATTTGAGGAGAGGAGGTCAGTTAATACTGTGAGAGGGCTTGTTACTAGTCTTAACTGGACTATCAGACTGAAGTCCTCAAGCCCAGAATTGTCAGGGAAGGAAATGGATAAGTAGAGGGGAGTGGGTCAGGATTCTAGGCAGAGGGATACAGGAGCTAAGGACATGGGGAAGTGGAGGCATAAGATAGGTGTGTAACTTACCTGAGTTAGTGTGTTCAGTCAGTGGATGGTGAATGTACTACCTGACAGACACTATGGGGTACCTCAACTGAAAAACTCTTCATTCCTTGAAAGTACTGTTGAGTATGTTTTCCTCCTTACAAACCCAGTGTTAGTGGGGCGGGTAAGCAAAGTATCACCTTCATCGGTGCTGCTACAGATTTGGTGACTTGGTTAAGTTTAGTTTTGTTTTTAATTGTTATGAGTGACAGTAGTAGGCTTTGGGTAGTCTGAACCAAAAGGGACATTAATTGGAGTGCAAGAAGCCATGAATAACTACTGTCATCTGAGAAGGGAAATAAAGACTAGGGCCCCTGGGGAGCCCTGGAGGCAGTAGAAATTTGTGCCCTTTCCCTTTAGAGCCCTGTCATTAATGTGTATCCTTATTCCAGCTTTCACATTTTCAATTCCCAGGAGAATCTGATTGGCCTGTCTGGGGCTATGTGCCCACTTCTGGCTGTCACCTGTGGTTGGAGGGTTAGTGCACATTACAGACAGGGCCACTGGGGGCCTCCTCCAGATCTCCAGATACCAAGAAACTGCCTACCACAGACAGGCCCAAGAGAAGTCCATTAACTTGCCTAAGGTCATAAGTGGGATGCAGAACTAGCAATAGTTCTGCCCTTAGACCCAGGCAGAAAGGGCTTCTATCCTTGGACCCCCAGTGTACTAGAAGGTCACTCTATGGAGTCTTGGAAATGTGCCTACCCAGAACCTGTACCTTTCCCCCCCACTCCTAGACTGCACTCTGGGTACCTGATACCCCTGGACTGTATTGCTCCAACCCCAAGACAACCCCAAGCTTACTTACCAGGATTTTTTGTGATCTTCCCTGGTCTGCTTTCAGCATACAGACCTTGCCACAATGTCCAAATGCCTAGACCTAAGGAGTGGATGTTGGTAAGGAAGGATAAGCTGGGTGACCACACTCAAGTAAAAGCCTCTTGTAGTATGGGACAGAGCCAGAGGTGGGAAGAAGAGGTGGCAGGAATAGGGACCAGCTTTCTCAGTTTGCCTTGTTCTGGCATAGAACTCCCAAGGAGTGTGGATTTCAAATTTGATCCAGGAGGCCTTCCAGGTGTTTATAAAGGAGATATATTTGTCAAGGCAAGAGAATATAATATACTTTATATAACAGCCTTTCGTATGATTTATAACCAAGTATGTAGACATGATATATGGGTCTTTTTTTTCTTTTGAGACAGAATCTCACTGTGTTGCTCAGGCTAAGTGAGTGCTGTGGCGTCAGCCTAGCTCACAGCAACCTCAATCTCCTGGGCTCAGGCGATCCTCCTGCCTCAGCCTCCTGAGTAGCTAGGACTATAGGCATGCGCCACCATGCCCGGCTAATTTTTTCTATATATATTAGTTGGCCAGTTAATTTCTTTCTATTTTTAGTAGAGACAGGGTCTCGCTCTTGCTCAGGCTGGTTTCGAACTCCTGACCTTGAGCGATCCTCCCACCTCAGCCTCCCAGAGTGCTAGGATTACAGGTGTGAGCCACCACACCTGGCCTGGAACCAGGTCTTTAGGAGCTTAGCTCTGTCTTCCTTCAGTGCAGCGAATCCATGGTTTCCATCACATTGTCCCCAGTGCCGAAAGGAGCACACAGTAAGTGCTCAACAAGCATATCTTGGTTTGAGAGGGTATCATCCTCTTTTAATGATCAGTAAACTTTAAATAATGAAATTTCTTTGAGACAGAGACAAGCTGCTGCGTTGTCATTTAAAGCAAGAATATTTTATCCCTAATCAGTTCTGCCTTTTTTTTTTTTAACAGAAGATAGTCTTCTGCCCTGTTAAAGAAGCGCTGGAGGTAGACTGGAACAGTGACAAAGGAAAGGCACAACTGAAGCGCACAACTCCTGATTACTTTCTCCTTCAAGGTGAGCACGCAAAGCAGACCTTCCCCAGGGAGGGCTTTGGCTGTGATTTCGGCAAATGTGGCTGCAGAGTCCAGGTTGTTTTGTGATGTTTGCTCTGAGTCAAATTCCTCATTAGCTAGTTGTCAGTGACCGCCTGAGAGATGCAGAGTGAATGGGGATGGAGCTCCTCATTGACCTCTGGGTTCTAATGACATGTTTTAGACCTGCACTCTAAAGTCGATCCTGAGATAATAGTGTCACAAATCAAGCAACTTCTCTTCACCATTTCTCCCTCTTCAGAATTCTTTCTTGGGCTCAAAACCAGCCTCACTCTCATGAAAGGTGGGGTTTTTCTGTCCCCTCACTTAAGTTAATGAGCTACTTTTCAGCCTATCCTTGCTGGTACTGAGGGGGCTGTTAGCTAAGTATTAATTGGCTTATCAGTATTGTTCCTGTGCCTGACACTTTTAATTTTTTTTTTTTTTTTTTTGGGACAGAGTCTCACTTTGTTATCAAGGCTAGAGTGAGTGCCATGGCATCCAAGCTCACAGCAACCTCAAACTCCTGGGCTCAAGCGATCCTCCTGCCTCAGCCTCCCAAGTAGCTGGGACTACAGGCATGTTCCACCATGCCCAGCTAAATTTTTTGTATATATATTTTTAGTTGGTCAATTAATTTCTTTCTATTTTTAGTAGAGAAGGGGTCTCGCTCTTGCTCAGGCTGGTTTCCAACTCTTGTCCTCGAGCGATCCGCCCGTCTTGGCCTCCCAGAGTGCTAGGATTACAGGCGTGAGCCACCGTACCCGGCCAAGTTTTAAAATATTATTTTAGAAATAATAATTATAAACAATGAGTGCTTAGTACAGGTCATTGGGGGTAGGTACTGTTATTAATACTATCCCTGTTTTACAAACAAGGAAGTGAAGGCACAGAGAAATTAAGGTTATCCATGTTCTTTTTTTTTTTTTTTTTTTTTTTTTTGACAGAGTTTCACTTTATTGCCCAGGCTAGAGTGAGTGCCATGGCGTCAGCCTAGCTCACAGCAACCTCAAACTCCTGGGCTCAAGCAATCCTGCTGCCTCAGCCTCCCAAGTAGCTGGGACTACAGGCATGTGCCACCATGCCCGGCTAATTTTTTCTATATATATTTTAGTTGGCCAATTAATTTCTTTCTGTTTATAGTAGAGATGGGGTCTCGCTCTTGCTCAGGCTGGTCTCGAACTCCTGAGTTCAAACGATCCGCCCACCTCGGCCTCCCAAAGAGCTAGGATTACAGGCTTGAGCCACCGCGCCCGGCCTCCAT
>VSMD01137036.1:0-41570 GCA_008750895.1 Mirza zaza | reverse complement strand
TGTGTGGTAGATCCGTGCTCCAACAAAGAGTCTGAAGTGCAGGAGGGCTGTAGAAAGATCTGGACCGCTCAGGGAATACAGAAGGCCAATACCAAGAAATGGAATAATATTTTCAAGGTCATTCAGGTGGGCCCTTCGTACACGTACCACTCTGTCATCTGTGCGAAGATACTTCTTGGCATTTTCTCCTTTGCCAAAGCCTGCGCAATCTTCTGGGTTGACAAAAACCTTTTTTGTTAGTCTATAGAATGCAGTTGCTGTACTCATAAACATCATTTTTGAAAGAATAATTGTTGCATAGGAGGCAAAGGCCGTGAGTACCTCATTTTCCATTAGCTGGGTAAGGTCAGCCATTTTTTCAATTTTGGTCTGAAATCTGCCGTGAAGTTGAGACGCAGGGATGCCTCGGACCCGTCCAGCTGCCGGGCACTCCTGCAATTACTTTTTATATGAATATCTTATATCCTGAGGTCTTGTTGAACTCACATATTAGTTCTTGGATTCTTTTTTTTTTTCTCGTTGTGTTGCCCAGGCTAGAGTATAGTGATGTCACCATAGCTCACTGCAATCTCAAATTCCTGGGCTCAAGTGATCCCCCTACCTCAGCCTCTCCAGTAGCTGGGACTACAGGTGCACACCATGGTGCCCGGCTAATTTTTTCTGGTTTTTGTAGAGATGAGGATGAGCTATGTTGCTCAATCTGCTCTTGAATGATCCTCTTTCCAAAGCATTCAGATTAAAGGCATGAGCCACCAGGCCCTGGACTTTGAGAAGTAGGTCTTAAAGCAAGTGGCTCCTAATCTTTTCCCAGAAGAACTGACTTCATTTGGAACAGAGTGTGGAAGAATTCAAGCTTTGGGTTCTCTTAAAAATAGTGAAGGTTGTGATGAAAGGCAATTGAGAGGAGATTGTTGCAATCATTGGGTATATAGACTAAAATGTAGGTTGGCTAGTTTGCCCAAGAGAACCAGGGAGGTACACGTTTGTTAGAAGCCTGCTTTGGGACTGAATAAATCTGAAACATTGACCTTGACAATTATTTTCTTAAAAGAGCCTGAATTAGATTGAATTATTCCGTGAAGCAATTTGTGATCAAGGGCATTGTTGAAAGGAATAGAGCAATCAGCAATGAGTGCAGTTTAACAGCCAGGTGTGTTCAGCGAAAGGACAGGGAGATCCCGTCACACAGGGTGAGTGTGGACATACCCAAGACTGCGGGCCATGAGGACCAACATCAGAGGTTTACGACTATTCGCCAGAGGAGGAGGAAACATATTTCACTAAAGTAATCCAGCCAGTCACTAAACAAATAAACAAGCAATTAACAGTAACTACCCCTTAAGGACAGACCAATACCCAGGGAGTTACTACGATATTTTAAATTGTCCAGTTTCCCACAAAAAATTAGGAGACTTGTGAAGAAACAGGAAAGTATGACCATATGCTGAGAAAAAAGCAGGAAACAAACTGCCTGTGATCGTAACACAGGCAGTTTATGTCAGATTTAAAAGGCTTCAAAGCAGCCATTCGTTATACTACATTCAAAGAACTCAATGAAAACATTGTTCATGAAGTAAAAGAAGGTATAAAGTCATTGTCACATATTAATAAACTACAGATTATCAATAAAGAGATAGAAATTGTAAAAAAGAACCACATAGAAATTCTAAAGTTGAAGGCCGGGCGCGGTGGCTCACGCCTGTAATCCTAGCTCTCTGGGAGGCCGAGGTGGGCGGATCATTTGAGCTCAGGAGTTCGAGACCAGCCTGAGCAAGAGCGAGACCCCATCTCTACTATAAATAGAAAGAAATTAATTGGCCAACTAAAATATATATATAGAAAAAATGAGCCGGGCATGGTGGCAAATGCCTGTAGTCCCAGCTACTTGGGAGGCTGAGGCAGCAGGATTGCTTGAGCCCAGGAGTTTGAGGTTGCTGTGAGCTAGGCTGACGCCACGGCACTCACTCTAGCCTGGGCAATAAAGTGAGACTCTGTCTCAAAAAAAAAAAAAAAAAAAAAAAAAGAAATTCTAAAGTTGAAAAATACAGTAACTGAAATGAAAAAGTGACTAGGAGGACTCAGTTGTTGATTTGAATTGGTGGAAGAAAGAATTAGGGGACATGAAGATAGACTGATAGTTACTATGCACTCTAGGGAACAGAAAGAAAAATCAATGTAGAAAAATGAATAGAGCCTCAGAGATTTATTTGACACCATCTAGCACACCAAAATATGCATAATGGGAGTACCAAAAAGAGAGGAAAAGAGAAAGAAGGAGAAATAAATCATGTGTCTATGGCCATTTGATTTTTTTTTTTTTTTTTGAGACAGAGCCTCACTTTGTTGCCCAGGCTAGAATGAATGCCGTGGCATCAGCCTAGCTCATAGCAACCTCAAACTCCTGGGCTCAGGCAATCCTGCTACCTCAGCCTCCCGAGTATCTGGGACTACAGGCATGTGCCACCATGCCCGGCTCATTTTTTCTACATATATTAGTTGGCCAATTAATTTCTTTCT
Organism: Mirza zaza; assembly: GCA_008750895.1. Taxonomy (NCBI): domain Eukaryota; kingdom Metazoa; phylum Chordata; class Mammalia; order Primates; family Cheirogaleidae; genus Mirza; species Mirza zaza. The sequence goes on along the minus strand of VSMD01137036.1, from coordinate 39,053 downwards.
ATTTATAGTAGAGATGGGGTCTCGCTCTTGCTCAGGCTGGTTTCGAACTCCTGACCTCTTAAGCAATCTGCCCGCCTCGGCCTCCCAGAGTGCTAGGATTACAGGCGTGAGTCACCGCACCGGGCCCCAATTGATTTTTAATAAGGGTGGCAAGACCATTTAATGAGAAAAGAATAATTTTTATTTTCATTTTTTAGTTGTAAATATCTTCTATAAAAGAACAGTTTTAAAACAAATGATTCTGGACATTTACATGCAAAAGAATGAAGTTTGGGGCCGGGCGCGGTGGCTCACGCCTGTAATCCTAGCTCTCTGGGAGGCCGAGGTGGGCGGATCGTTTGAGCTCAGGAGTTCGAGACCAGCCTGAGCAAGAGTGAGACCCCATCTCTACTATAAATAGAAAGAAATTAATTGGCCAACTAATATATATAGAAAAAATTAGCCGGGCATGGTGGCACATGCCTGTAGTCCCAGCTACTTGGGAGGCTGAGGCAGCAGGATTGCTTGAGCCCAGGAGTTTGAGGTTGCTGTGAGCTAGGCTGACACCATGGCACTCACTCTAGCCTGGGCAATAAAGTGAGACTCTGTCTCAAAAACAAACAAACAAACAAACAAACAAACAAAAAAAAGAATGAAGTTGGAGTCCTACCTGACACTATATACAGAGATGAAGGGCCAGGCACGGTGGCTCAAGCCTGTAATCCTAGCACTCTGAGAGGCCGAGGAGGGTGGCTTGCTCAAGGACAGGAGTTCAAAACCACCTGAGTAAGAGCGAGACCCCGTCTCTACTAAAAATAGAAAGAAATTAATTTGGCCAACTAAAAATAGCTAGAAAAAATTAGCTGGGCATGGTGGCTCATGCCTGTAGTCCCAGCTACTTGGGAGGCTGAGGCAGAAAGATTGCTTGAACCCAGGAGTTTGAGGTTGCTGTGAGCTAGGCTGACACCGCAGCACTCACTCTAGCCTGGGTAACAAAGTGAGACTCTGTCTCAAAAAAAAAAAAAAAAAAGAGATGAACTCAACATTGGGCATAAACCTTGATGTAAGGCCTAATGCTACAAAATTCTTTGAAGAAAGTAGGAGTAAATATTCATGACCATGGATTCTTATATATCACAGCAAAGTCATGAATAATCAAAGAAAAAATATATAAAGTGAATTTCACTTTATATATTTTTATATTAAAGACTTTTCTTGAGCCAGGCATGATGGTTCATGCCTGTAATCCTAGTAACTCAACAGGATGAGACAGGAGAATCATTTGAGGCCAGGAATTGAAGGGCAGGATTTTGAGACCAGCTTCAGCAACATAAAGAGACCCTATCTCTACAAAAAAGAATAAAGAAAAGAAAAGAAAAGAATCAGGCAGACATGGTGTCAGTGTGCATGTCTGTAGTTTTAGCTACATAAAAGACTGAGTCAGAAGGATTGTTTGAGCCAGGAGTTCAAAGCTACAGTGAGCTAACATGACACCCCTGCACTCTAGCTTGGGTTGCAGAGCAAGACTCTGCCTCTGAGTCTTTTTTATTTAAATTTTTATTTATTTTAAATAAATAAAAAATAAAATAAAAACTTTTCTGTTTCAGAAGACCCCATCAAGATAGTGAAAAGACAAACAACAGAAGAGAAAACATTTGCAAATCATATATTTGATATCTGAAAAGGACTTGTATCTTGAAAACATAAAGAAATACAACTCATTAATAAAAAGAAAAATAACCCATTTTTAAAACGGGCACAAGATCTAAACAGACATTTTTCTCTCTTTTTTTTTTTAGAAATGGGGTCTTACTATATTGTCCAGGCTGGTCTCAAACTCTTGGGCACAAGCGATCCTCCCACCTCAGGAACATTTCAAGTAAAATGTGAAAATGTCCAAGAACACACAAAAAAAGATGTTTGACATCATTAATCATCAGGGAAATGCAAATCAAAACCATAATTAGATATTGCTTCATATGTATTAAGGAGGCTAGAATCAAAATTCAGATAAGAACAAGTGTTGATGAGGATATAAAGAAATTGGAACCCTCATACACTTCTGGTAGGAATGTAAAATGGTACAGCTACTTTTGAAATCAGGCTAGCGGGCCGGGCGCAGTGGCTCACACCTGTAACCCTAGCACTCTGGGAGGCCAAGGTGGGAGGATTGCTCAAGATCAGGAGTTTGAAACCAGCCTGAGCAAGAGCGAGACCCTGTCTCCACTAAAAACAGAAAGAAAGAAATTAATTGGCCAACAAAAATATATAGAAAAAATTAGCTGGGCATAGTGGTGTATGCCTGTAGTCCCAGCTACTTGTGAGGCTGAGGCAGGATTGCTTGAGCCCAGGAGTTTAAGGTTGCTGTGAGCTAGGCTGACACCAGGGCACTCTAGCCCTGGGCGACAGAGTGAGACTCTGTCTCAAAAACAAACAAACTAACAGGCTAGCAGTTCCTCAAATGATTAAATATCCAATTACTATATGACCTAGCAAATCTACCCAGGGGAAGTGAAAACCTATGTCTATACAAAAGACTTGTACACAAATGTTCACAGTTGTATTATTCATAATAGTCAAAAAGTAGAAATAATCCCAATATCCATCAACTGATGAACAGATAACATGGTATATCCATGGTATATCCATACAATGGAATAATAGTCAGTCATGAAAGGGAATGAAGTACTAACATACGCCACAACATGGATGAACCTTGAAAATACTATACTCTCCAGATGGCTCCAAGGGCATGAAAAAGAAAATAGTACACTAAGTGAAAGAAATGAAACACAAAAGACCACATATTATATCATTTACATGTCCAGAATGGGTGAAGCTATAGAGATAGAAATTAAATTCGGGCTGGGCGCGGTGGCTTACGCCTGTAATCCTAGCACTCTGGGAGGCCGAGGTGGGTGGATTGCTCAATGTCAGGAATTCAAAACCAGCCTGAGCAAGAGCGGGACCCTGTCTCTACTATAAATAGAAAGAAATTAATTGGCCAACTAATATATATAGAAAAAATTAGGCTGGCATGGTGGTGCATGCCTGTAGTCTCAGCTACTTGGGAGGCTGAGGCAGAAGGATGGCTTGAGCCCAGGAGACTAAGGTTGCTGTGAGCTGGGCTGACGCCACGGTACTCACTCTTGCCTGGGCAACAAAGCAAGACTCTGTCTCAAAAAAAAAAAAAAAAGTGGAATGAAAAAACAATTTTTTTCCCCTAAAGACCATCCTTCTGAAAAACCTTTATTTTGAACTAATTTTAGACTTACAGAAAAGGTGCAAAAACAGTTGAAATTTTCCTTTATAGTCCTTACTCAGCTTCCCCAGTGTTAAAATCTTACATAACCATAGAATTACTAAAACAAGGAAATTAGTAATGGTGCAAGACAATGAACTAAATTAAAGCTGGGGATACAAATATCCCCAGCTTTCCTAGTGATGTCCTTTTTCTGTTCCAGGTTCCTTTCTAGGCTTCCACATTGTATTACTTATTATTTCTCCATAGTCTATCAGTCTGTAAGGTTCCTAGGTCTTTCCTTTTCTTTCATGACCTTAATAGTTTTGAAAAGTATTGATCAATTATTTTGTGGTAAGTCCCACAATTTGAGATTGTCTGATGTTTTTTCATGATTGGAATGAGGTTAAGCATTTATGTCAAGAATACCACAGAAATGATGTTATGTCCTCCTCAGTGCAAAATATCAAGGGGTTCATAATGTAAATATGTCTTATTACTGATGATTGCCTTACTCACTTGTTTAAGGTGGATTCTGGGAGTTTCACCACTATAAAGCTACTATCTTTCCCTCTGTACCAAAATGTATTTTGTTTGAGACACTTTGAATCTATGCAAATCCTGTTTTATTTTTTTATTTTATTTTATTTTTTGAGACAGAGTCTTACTCTGTTGCCTGGGCTAGAGTGCTGTGGCATCAGCCTAACTCACAGCAACCTCAAGCTCCTGGGCTCAAGCAATCCCTTCTGCCTCAGCCTCCTGAGTAGCTGGGACTACAGGCATGCACCACCATGCCCGGCTAATTTTTTGTATATATTTTTAAGTTGGCTAATTCATTTCTTTCTATTTTTCAGTAGAGATGGAGTCTCGCTTTTGCTCAGGCTGGTTTTGAACTCCTGACCTTGGGTTATCCTCCCACCACGGCCTCCCACAGTGCTAGGATTACAGGCCTGAGCCACTGTGCCTGGCCCGTAAATGCTGTTTTTCCACAAATTTTTTTTTTTTTTGAGACAGAGTCTCACTTTGTTGCCTAGGCTAGAGTGAGTGCCGTGGCATCAGCCTAGCTCACAGCAACCTCAATCTCCTGGGCTCAAGCAATCCTGCTGCCTCAGCTTTTGGAGTAGCTGGGACTACAGGCATGCACCGCCATGCCCGGCTAATTTTTTCTATATATATTAGTTGGCCAATTAATTTCTTTCTATTTATAGTAGAGACGAGGTCTTGTTCTTGCTCAGGTTGGTTTCAAACTCCTGAGCTCAAACGATCCACCCCCCTCGGCCTCCCAGAGAGCTAGGATTACAGGCGTGAGCCACCGCGCCCGGCCTGTTTTTCCACAAATTTTCATCCACTAATTTAGCATACATTAATGGATCTTGTCTGCAACAGTTACTATTGTGGTGTTTGTCTAATGGAGATTTAATTAATTAATTAATTAATATTTATTTATTTATTTTTTGAAGGTTAAACTATTTTATTCCAGTTGAGGGGACAGGGATGGGCAGGCAGTGAAAAGCCTCAGTAGAGAGGGCAGATAACAGCTGGATCAAGAGGGGAGGAAGGAGCAGGTGGCCTAGAAAAAGGGCCTTCGAGGGGATGGTGGGCATGAAGCCTTTATGCAATTACTCTTTTTTTTTTTTTATACAGAGTCTCACTTTGTTGCTCAGGCTAGAGTGAGTACTGTGGTGTCAGCCTAGCTTACAGCAACCTCAAACTCCTGGGCTCAGGCAATCCTGCTGCCTCAGCCTCCCGAGTAGCTGGGACTACAGGCATGTGCCACCATGCCCTGCTGATTTTTTCTATATGTATTAGTTGGCCAATTAATTTCTTTCTATTTATAGTAGAGACGGGGTCTCGCCCTTGCTCAGGCTGGTTTCGAACTCCTGACCTCGAACAATCTGCCCGCCTCAGCCTCCCAGAGTGCTAGGATTACAGGCGTGAGCCAGTGCGCCTGGCTCCAATTACTCTTTATAAGTCCTTATAGGTCACTGAGGAGCATCTTGGGGCTGTGGAGGAAAGTCTCCTGTTCAAGACTCTGGGAGTGGAGGTGAAAGCTGCTGGGCTCCAAGTTAGAGGGTGCTCCTCTGTAGATCTTCCAGCTGCAGGCCTGAGTCTGCTGCCCCTCAGCCATCTGTTTCAGCAGCAGCACCTGGTGCTGGATTCAGCTGGTCCCGCAGCATCTCCAGTTCCTCCCATAGCCTTTGCCGCTCTGTGTGCAGCTCCTGATGAAGGCCACTGGTAGTGCTGCAGTTTAATGGTCCTGTTTGCATTTGGGCTTGGACTTGGGCCTGCTATTGCACCTGGCTCCAAAAGGCCCTGAAGGTCCCTTCTCAGCTCCTCCAGGCGTTGCTCCAGAAGAGCCCTCCCCTCTGGGCCCCCCTGCAGCAACCTTAGTGATGCTTCCAGGGCACTGATCTGGTACTTCTGCTGTTCTCGCTCTTCCAGCAAGCCTTGCACAGCCTGCCTTAGTGCCTCAGTCACCTGAGCCTGAGATCGAAGCTGGGATTGGAGAATAGTAACTTCATCCCCAAGATGGGAAGGACTGTAGGCCTCAGGCCAGCTCAGCCTCTCTGGGACTGTGGCAGTCTCTAGAGCCCAAGGCTGTTGAGCTTGGACTCCTAACTGGAGAGGCAAGTCATGAGAGGAAATCCAGGTCCCAGGGAGCTCCCTTGCCATGGAGACCCCAAGAAGATACAGTTGCTGCTTGATCCGAGCCACATTTCCATCAGTAGCATTGAGAAGTGCATCAAGCTGCTCAGACCAGCTCACGCTCCTACTCATATCCTGTGACAGGGATCTGGGTCCCTGGCATCTTGCATCCTTGTTCTCCCAGCAGGGGATATCCGAGGTACAGCCCAGGAAAGCCCGCAACATTAGACCAAAAGAAGGAAATGGGGATGCAATACTAGGAGTAGGGGATGCAGTATCAGACCAAAATTGCAACTCTGCAACTAGGGAAGGGAGTGGCGCTCTTGGAGAACTGGGGGAAAAGCGGTATACCCTAATGATACACAGATATCAGGTGGGAGTTGAAGGTGCCAAACCTTGGTCGAGACCACCCCAGATCCAGGACACTGACACCATCATGCCAAACCTGTGCCAGTGACAACTTGATTTTATTTTTTATTTTAAAAATTATTATTATTATTTATTTAGGAGTTTGAGACCAGCCTAGGCAACATAGTGAGACTTTGTCTCCATTTTGTTTGGTCACAAACTCCTTTATTTGTTATTCAGTGATGGGGTCTTCCTTTTTTTTTTTTTTTTTTTGAGACAGAGTCTCGCTGTGTTGCCCAGGCTAGAGTGAGTGCCGTGGCGTCAGCCTAGCTCACAGCAACCTTAAACTCCTGGGCTCAATCAATCCTTCTGTCTCAGCCTCCCAAGTAGCTGGGACTACAGGCATTTGCCACCATGCCCGGCTAATTTTTTCTATATACATTAGTTGGCCAATTAATTTCTTTCTATTTATAGTAGAGATGGGGTCTCGCTCTTGCTCAGGCTGGTCTCGAACTCCTGAGCTCAAACGATCTGCCCACCTCGGCCTCCCAGAGAGCTAGGATTACAGGCGTGAGCCACCGGGCCCGGCCTGGGTCTTGCTCTTTTGCCCAGGCTGGAGTGCAGTGGCTGTCATAATCATTGCAGCCTTCAGCTCCTGGCCTTAAGTGATCTCTTGTCTCAGGCTCCAGAGTAGCCAAGACTACAAGCGTGCACCACCATGCCCAGCTAATTTTTCTTTGTAGAGTTTGGGTCTCTACAAAGAGACCAGTCTTGTTTGGAACCCCTAGCCTCAAGCAATCCTCCTGCCTTGGCCTCAGCCTCCCAGAGTGCTGGGAATATAGGTGTGAGCCAAAACACTGGCCTGATGGTGATTCTTGTTATACCCTTTTCTCTTTATATTTACTACTTAAAATTCTACTCTAACAAAGAGCTATACTTTTCTATGAAGCATGTTAAAAAAGAGCTGTCTTTTCTCTCCCACTCATTTAAATAAGCAATTATTTATATCAGTATGGATGCAAGAATATTAAATAAATATATATAGGTCTATGGGTTATATTCCAATGGTGTCTTTGTTTACTTTGCTGCTTTGGCCTTCAGGAGCTCTTTCAGTTTGGTTCCTGTGTGCTTGTGACATCTTGTTTTATAAGCATTTCCTTTTTTCTGGCACCACAAGATATTCTGGGTTCATTTTGTGTTTTCCCTGCCCAAGCTGAAGAATTGTTTTCTGAGATTTTCCTTCTTGTTTTAATTGGAGAATTTCATTTAGAAATCAAGATCTAGGTGTCCTCATTGCTTCTACACCCTCTCAGCAGACAGAACTAGGAAATATATGTACATTAATTCATACATACACACATACTTATAGTTCTTTATCTACTGTATATATTAAAAACTACTGGCTGGGCGTGGTGGCTCATGCTTGTAATCCTAGCACTCTGGGAAGCCCAGGTGGGTGGATCGTTTGAACTCAGGAGTTTGAGACCAGCCTGAGCAAGAGCGAGACCCTGTCTCTACTAAAAAAATAGAAAGAAATTAGCTGGACAACTAAAAAATATATATATATATTTATTATTATTATTTTTATTATATATATATATATATATATATTAGCCGGGCATGGTGGCACATACCTGTAGTCGTAGCTACTTGGGAGGCTGAGGCAGGAGGATGGCTTGAGTCCAGGAGTTTGAAGTTGCTGTGAGCTAGGCTGATGCCACAGTACTCTAGCCGGGGCAACAGAGTGAGTTTGTCTGAAAAAAAAAAACCTACTGTGTTTAGTGAGACACTGTCTCAAAAACAACAACAACAGCAAAAAACTATGGCGTTTATACTGATACATCTGTTTCCAATCTAACACTACAGTCTTCATTTTAGTTTTCTATTTTTCTCCTCTAACAAGGAGAAACCCAGCACATCTACAGTAGTGGTCACCAACCTTTTTGGCACCAGGGATTGTTTTTTTTTTTGAAACAGAGTCTCACTTTGTTGCCCAGGTTAGAGTGAGTGCTGTGGTGTCAGCCTAGCTCACAGCAACCTCAAACTCCTGGGGTCAGGCAATCCTTCGGTTCAGCCCCCCAAGTAGCTGGGACTACAGGCATGCGCCACCATGCCCGGCTAATTTTTTCTATATATATTAGTTGGCCAATTAATTTCTTTCTATTTATAGAAGAGACGGGGTCTCGCTCTTGCTCAGGCTGGTTTCGAACCTGACCTTGAGCCATCCGCCCGCCTCGGCCTTCCAGAATGCTAGGATTACAGGCGTGAGCCACCGCGCCCACCCCAGGGATCAGTTTTATGGAAGACAATTTTTCTACTGATGGGGAGGTTGGAAGGGGGAAGGGGAGGGGAGCTCAGGCAGTGATGCCAGTGATGGGGAGCAGCTGTAAACACAGATACAGCTTTGCAGGGCCGCCACTCACCTCCTGGGGTGGGTGGGTGGGGGTGTGTGTGTGTGTGGCCTGCCCTCACCCTGTTTCCTAAGTTTCATGGAAGACAATTTTTCAAGAGGGGTTGCGGGTGAGGTGGCAGAGCTCTGCCGCTGGGTCCCTAAGATGCCCTAGACCTACTGGTACTGGTCCATGACCTGGGGGTTGGGGACCACAGATCTATATAGTGTATTTACTTACTCTAGTATATACATAGCTTCAAATTGCTAACCCATTCCCCGGTGAAAAACTTATGTGGATCACAGTATTTACATACTGCTTACTTGGTTTTATCCTTAAGTATCCAGCCAAGATACTGTTTCTCTGTTACCTAGGTTAGTTCTTTTCTTCCCCAGCCCCTGTAGAGTGGCCATGTTACTCATTGTAATACAGCTAAATTCATTTGTTAGTGTTTACATTCAGTTTTGGGTCTCCCCTCATCCCTACACATCTTTGTTTTTCTTTATTGCTTTACTATCTGGTTATGTTGACATATAAAGTTTTTTCAAAATGACTGTTAAATAATATTCTGTATATTTTATTTTCTAATGTATTTTAAACAATATCTTGATTTTACCCCAGTGAGATCCAAACTGTAATCTAATAAATTTGTGCTGTTTTGAGCCACTAAGTTGTGGTTATTTGTTAGCAAAGCAATAGAAATCTAATATAATAGACAACCTACATTCAAACTTTAAAGGCCTCTACAACTTGGTCTTGCTAACCTACTGACTTTTCTCTATTCCTTTCCTTTTGGCTTATGCTCCAGACAGAACTCATTGTTACTCAATTATTCTAGTTGGTTTTAGCTGTTTACTTTTTTGGTACCTGAGGGCTATATAAAACATTACTATGGTTCACAGTCCTTTACAAAAAGATTTACCATTCCCTTCTGAATCCAGCTACAAAATTCCCATTCCTTTCCTTCTTCCTACACTCCCCATACAGGAAGTCAACCATGTTAGTTTATGGTTAATCTTGAATTTTGTTTGCATGAATGAGCAGACATCTGTGTTTTCTTACATTCCTTTTTTTTCTTTCCAAGTAGAACAGTTGTCCTGTGGCATCTGAGGGGATTGGTTCCAGGACTCCAGAGGATACCAAAATCTGATCAAGTCCCTTATGTAAAATGGTATAGGATTTGCACATAACCTACATATCCTTCCACATACTTCAAATAATCTTTAGATTGATAATGCCTAATACAATGTATATAATTGTTATACTGTATTTAAAAATTTGTATTTTTTTCATTTATTTGAATATTTTCGATTTGCTGCTGCTTGAATCCAGGGATGCAGAGCCCACCGATATGAAGTGCCAACTGTATACTATACTTTTTGATCTTAAGCAAACTTAGCTTTTTAGAGTTCAGTGAATTTAGCACAAGAAGCCAAATCTTTTCTGTTTAAATGCTAAAGGCCAGATTGAACTGGATTAAAGCATGAGGCATGAAGGAACTGAAATATCAGCACATTTAACTTTCAGGAAGTTCTAATTTTTATCCATAGCTAGGCTCTACTCGGTATTTCTCACCATAGATCCCAATAGTTGGGTTGAATTAACTAGTAAATGTGGGTAGCAGGGGACTGAAACTATAAGGTTGGCCCAGACAAAATCAATTATTCCCTTTCCAGAGACTCACAGTGCGGATACGAGAACAGGGTGACCTTTTTGGGAACAAATCAAATTCAAATCCTTGAATCCTAAAACCTTCACACCTTACCTAACTATGCCATCTTACCTAACCTATAGCTCTCTTGGTCCCAGAGTCTAAACGGAAGCCCTTAACTACTAATATAGGGGTGGTACTAAAACACCAGGCACATCCCCGACAATCTGCAACCCCGTCTAGAGGGGCCAGAAACTGAGGACAAAATATCAGTTCCGAACCGTTCCTTCCCCTCAAATGATCTTATCAGTGTTTGGTAACACTTTTCTACCTCCAGCCTGCAGCGACGAAGGTTCCCAGGATCCCCAGCGGTTTCGATTGACGTTACTTCCGGGAAAAGTAACCTTTCTTCGGCGGTTGTAGGCCTGGAGAGCTCTCGCGACATTTGCTCCCGCGAGATCTGCTGGCTCACTCTAGCGATGACATCCTCCTCCTCCTCCCCACCGCCTTTCGGCAATCTTCGCCAGTCCCAGCCCCGACCAATCTGCACTCAGATGGCATGGATCAGAGTCTCCCCCCGAACCCCGGTCCGCGCGGGGCGTCAGGCAGCAGCGGCGGGGTACGAGTTGCACGAGGCCGACGGCAGCGGCACCGCGGGCGGCCACGGGCTGGTGACGAGCAGTGAGTGTGGGCGGGGCGGGGGTAGGCCAGCCGAGTAGCTGCTCGATTGTTCTGGCCTGGCTATGGCGCCTCTCCTCCCCCCCGCCATGGCTCCCCGTGTCCCTGCTCCGCTCCTCTCAGTGAGTGAAAGTGGCCGCCGCCGCCGCCGGCCCAGCGCCCGCAGCCGCCTCAGCGCCGCCGCCATCTTGGGGTCCCAGGAGCCGCCGAGGGAGCGAGCTAGGAGCGTCCACGCCCAACGCAGTCACGGTCCCACGGCCTCAGAGAGCGAACCGCGGCTCCACAGTCGGCGGGGCGACCCCCCCCTCCGGACCCCGCCCGCACCCCGCCCCCCCTCCGCCGCCGTCGCGGCGGCGGGGCCCGGCGGCCCGAGGTGAGGCGATTAGACGTGGGCGGGCGAACGGAGGGGGGGGTCGTGTAGGCCCCGTTGCGCCCCTCTCTGCGGGCTATGACTGGGCCGCTTCTTAAAGGGGCAGTCGCCCCCGGCCTTGGGATTTGTTGGGGTTAGTATGGAGGATGGGTGTGGACACTCCCCGCAGGATTGGGACCTTAGGGACCTGGGCCGCTTCCTTCCCCTCTCATATCTCTGGAGGTACGGGGTCACGGCGGTGACCTTAGCTACCTGAGGAAGCCCGTGGGGCGCCCACACGTGGGGCGTGTGTTAGACCAGGTGCACGTGGGACTCGGTGGGGCGGTGTCGGGCTAACACGTGTGTGGGTTTGCGGGTGGGGAGGGGCAGGGCGGGGGCTGGTTGGGCTAGAGTGGGAACCTAGTGAGGGTTATACCTGTCATTTTAAACAAATGAGATTTAAGGACTTGTAAGTGTCAATTTGTGGGGAGCAAGTTGGGATATGGTTGAATGGTGCACGCTGCTGGTTGGTGTTGGGTGGGGGCAGGCTAACACGTGCATAGACTTAAGAGTGTGTAGGTGACACCTTTTCTGGTTTTTTAGGGCGTCTAGGCAAGTGTCATCCTATTTTGACATTTCTTCTTGAGCTTGCTGATGAAAAGTACTACTTCCGTAATCACTGAGGATGGAAGCCCCCTACAGTTTAGGAGTGATAGAGCCTAAGAAGGCACTTACTATTCTAGTTAACAGCCAACTGTGCCTGGAATTCTTTGATTCACACACAGTCTCTTGTTTTATGTTCTTGTACTAGTTAGGAGTGGGGGAGGGAATTTGGAGGTTGTCCTCGCTAACATCACAGGTTAGCTTTCCAGTCAGTGACTTTCATGATTTCCTTTCCCAACAGAATTTTCATTGTGGCTTTTTCAGTGGCAGCTTTTCGGTTTTTTTAAATTTAAGTAACAGCTTTATTGAGATATGATTCACATATCAAAAAATTTAGACTCTTAATGTGTATAATTCCGTGATTTTTTTTTAGTAAATTCATTGAGTTGTACAGCTATTACCACTATTTAATTCATCACCCCAAGAAGAAGCTCTAGAAGCTACTTAGCAGTCACTCTCCTTTCTACTTTCCCCACCTCTGGCAACCACTAATGTATTTTCTGTCTCTGTAGATTTGACTATTCTGGACATTTCCATTTTGTATAAACAGTATGTGTCCTGTGTCTGGTCTCTTTCACTTAATATGTTTTCAAGGATCATCTGTGTTGTAGCAGGTATCAGGATTTTATTCCTGTTTATTGCCAAATAATATTCCATTCTGGTTGTGTTTTATGCTTGAAATTCCCAACTTTTTCTTCGAAGATAGCAATTTAGGATTATTATATATGGTAAAAGTTGTATACCTTCTAGATTTTAAAATGAATTTTGTTTTATTTATTTACTTATTTTTTTAAAAATTATTTTATTTATTTATTTTTTTTGAGACAGAATCTCACTTTGTTGCCCAGGCTAGAGTGAGTGCCATGGCATCAGCTATCTCACAGCAACCTCAGTCTCCTGGGCTCAAGAGAACCTACTGCCTCAGCCTCCCAAGTAGCTGGGACTACAGGCATGCGCCACCATGCCTGGCTAATTTTTTGTGTATATATTTTCAGTTGGTCAATTAATTTCTTTCTGTTTTTAGTAGAGACGGGGTCTTGCTCAGGCTGGTTTCGAACTCCTCACCTCAAGCAATCCGCCGCCTCAGCCTCCCAGAGTGCTAGGATGAATTTTGTTTTAAAATGGCATTAAATTCTATTGTTTTAGTTTATTTTGTTCTTTTCCTTTACATTTTGTTTCAGAAGAATGCAAGTCAAAATTTTTTAATGACGGTTTTTAATGACAGGGTCTTGCTCTGTTGCCTGGGCTAGAGTGCAGTGGCATTATCACAGCTCACTGCATCCTTAAATTCCTGGGCTCAAGTGATCCTCCTTCAGCTTCCTGAGTAGGTGGGATTACAGGTGTGTGCCACCATGCCCAGCTAATTTAAAAAAATTTTTTGTAGAGATGTCGTCTTGCTGTGTTGCCCAGGCTGGTCTTGAAGTCTTGGGCTTAAGCGATCTTCTCGTCTTAGCCTCCCGAATTGCTAGGATTACAGGTGTGAGCCACCACACCTGGCCCAAATCAGTTTTTGAAAGTTTGCATCTTTTGATAGAAAATAACTGTAGAGAGCACAAATGTGATTAGAAAATTTAATAACTAATAAAAATATTTTGTGTACATCAAGGTGGAAATATTAAATCAAAAGATCAAATAATAAGCTATAGTGTTATAATTTCACTTAATGAAGGTTTGTCATAGTATTACCAAGAAAAGGTATCATAACAGCTTTGACTGCTAGTTACTCGTGAAGACACAGAGATAAGGAAGGAATAATGGACACCTTTTCTGACCTCGAGAAGATAAAAACTGACTTGGAGATTTAATGTGTCAACAGAGAAGTTCACACAAAATATAAATGCTAGGATGCTGTGGATTTTTTAGTGCACAGAATGGGATAGGGTTAATAGGAAATTGTGTTTGTAGGAAAATAGTTGTTGATAAGTTTTTATTTTGGCTTTTTTGAGACAGAGTCTCATTCTTTCACCCTGTGTAGAGTGCAGTGTTGTTATCATAGCTCTCTACAACCTCAAACTCCTGGGCTTAGTGATCCTCTTGCCTCAGCCTCCCAGAGTGCTAGGATTACCTGCATCAGCCACCTTGCCTGACCAAGTTGAAAAGTTTTAAAGTTAGATCTTAAGCATCAGAATTTTGATATGATAGATTGTCTGTAGTATGCAGAGGATGAGAAGAGCATAGTCACTAATATTGGTTAAACATCTCTTATGAGCCAATAACTATGGAGGTTCCTTATATATTATAGTTTTGATCCCCACAAAACCCTCTGGTAGATAGTCTCATTTTACCATGAGAGAATTGAAATCCAGTGAAATTCCATAACCAGTAAATGATAGACTCATTCTCTTGTTATAGTCCTTCTGCCTTCCCAAATATTCTAAAATTATTAATAAGATTCTTTATGTACATAAAGTCAGAAATTAAATTGCAAAAACATTAGATTCACTTGTTAATCATGATACAGTAGGTTAGGGTTGAAAAGTTGGTCACAAAGTACATAAGGGAGATTTCCTTATGTGTTAGGTCAGAAGTAGATCAGTAATAGTAAATATAGTTGAAAAATGAGATACAAAAAAAATCATTGCTACTAAATGCTGTCCTTACTTTTAACAGACTAGAGGAAAATGGGTAAATTGTATGACATGCCTTTTTTTTTTTTTAATATTTGAGACAGAGTCTTGCTCTTTTGTATGGGCTAGAGTGCGGTGGTGGTATCATAGCTTACTGCAACCTCAAACTCCTGGGCTAAAGCAATTCTCCTGCCTTGAGTAGCTGGGACTGCGGGTGTGTGACACCAAGCCTTGTTAATTTATTTTCTATTTTTTGTGGAAAGAAGTTCTCTCTCTAAGCTCAGGCTGGTCTTGAACTCCTGGCATTAAGTTAACAGTCCTCCCACCTTGACCTCCCAGAGTACTAGGATTACAAGCGTGAGACACTTTGACTGGTCAACATGCTTTTATATAAACCTTCACTACCAAGGATTGACAGCCTGTGTGATGTCTCTAGAGCAGGGTTCTCATTTTTATGTGCCTTGGGACTCTTTGGCAGTCTAATGAAGCCTGTTAACACCTCAGAATATGACTTCTAAATGTATATAATATAGTTCCTGTATTTAAAAACAATTTGTGATATAAGAAATTTGCTTTTTATTATTGAATTAAATAACTAATGATAGCCTTGCCAATATTGCTGCATATGCTGCCTACATTTATAATTATAATTTAATTATAATTGTAATTTCAATTATAAATTAGTGAAAATAAGGTATAATTTTTTTTCGTCCAAATTCATAGACCCTAGTTTAAGAACCCCTGTCTTGGAGAGTCTTGGCCACATAGCTCAGTTATTTCATGTGGGACAAACCGGTGGTTTCTGTACAAGAAGTAGGATTGCTGACTTTTAAGTTCTTGTTCACACTCAGAGCATGAACATGACTTCTTACAAGAAGAGCCATTAATACTTTAACGAGAAACCTGGTAGTATAGGAAGGGCATTGGTTTTGGGCTTATAAAGACTTGGGTTTGATTCTTACCTACTGCGTAAGTTACTGAATTTTTTTAGTTTCAGTTCTTATCTTTAAAATGGGGATCATAATTTCTGCTTCTGTGATTAAATGATGCGTTAACAAAAACACTCAACACATCAATGAATGTTAGTGTATTTTCTTCTTTGAAGAAATAAATATGCCAAAGTCTATGATATACATTTAGTTTTATTTATTTATTTATTTGAGACAGAGTCTCACTCTGTTGTCCAGGCTAGAGTGCCTTGGCATCAGCCTAGCTCACAGCAACCTCAAACTCCTGGGCTCAAGCAATCCTGCTGCCTCAGCCTCCCGAGTGGCTAGGACTACAGGCATGCGCCACCATGCCCAGCTAATTTTTTCTATATATTTTTTAGTTGGCCAATTAATTTCTTTCTATTTTTAGTAGAGACGGGGTCTCGCTCTTGCTCAGGCTGGTTTCGAACTCCTGACCTTGAGTGATCCTTGCACCTCAGCCTTCCAGAGTGCTAGGATTACAGGCGTGAGCCACCGTGCCCGGCCTACATTTAGTTTTGATTTAGAAGAGGAAAAATAATTTATGTAATTTGAAGGGACAAAATATATGGACATGGAGTTTTCTCAGTTATTCAAGTATAGAATATACATTTTTGGGAATGCTACTATGAGTATTCTTATTTCTTGTAAAAGAATGAATAAGGTGCCTCTGGGTTTGCATGGAACAGCTCTTTTGGTAAGAAGTTAGTAGCAGGCCAGGCGTGGTGGCTCACGCCTGTAATCTAGCACTCTGGGAGGCCGAGGCGGGCGGATTGCTCTAGGTCAGGAGTTCGAATAAAGCCTGAGCGAGACCCCATCTCTACTAAAAATAGAAAGAAATTAATTGATCAACTAAAAGTATATATACAAAAAAATTAGCCTGGCATGGTGGCGCATGCCTGTAGTCCCAGCTACTCTGGAGGCTGAGGCAGTAGAATTGCTTGAGCCCAGGAGATTGAGGTTGCTGTGAGCTAGGCTGATGCCATGGCACTTACTCTAGCTTGGGCAACAAAGTGAGACTCTGTCTCAAAAAAAAAAAAAAAAGAAGTTAGTAGCCATGTAGGATAAAGTGTGGTTAAATCTTTCATATCTGTGTGCATGAACAGAGAAATGGCTAGTGAACATCAATATGATAAAAAGCATGGTAGACCAAGTGATCAGTTTATATCCCTGAGAATGTTGCCTAAATATATTGCCAGAAGGGCCAGGAAAATGTTAGTTATTCCCAAGAAGCGTATGAAAAACAAATTTAAAAGTAGACTGTATTATCTTGGTAAGAAAAATCTCAATACATCCACTCTTAGACTATTGAATGGAGATTCCAATTATTGTACCTCAAGAAAGAGCACATTGAGCAATAGTGAAGTTTCCAGAAAGTGGCAGTAAAAATGATGAAGGCAATGGCGAGGCTTTCATATTAAGATAAAGAGGGCTGGGTGCAGTGGCTCATGCCTGTAGTCCCAGCTATTTGGGAGGCTGCAGCTGGTGGATCACTTGAGCCTAGGACTTCGAGGTTATAGTGAGCTGTGATTGCTGGCCACTGCACTCCAGCCTGGGCAACAGAGTGAGAGTCCCTGACTCTTAAAAAATAAATAAATAAATATGACCGCAGAATGAGATAGACTATGAATGGTATTGAGTTAGTGAAGAAACATATATAATAATCCTGGAAAATTAGAATTAGCTTGAAAGATGAATATTGCTTGACAGGACTTGAATAATGAATGCTTTGTTTTCAAAACTCCTTAGTGCAGAAGGTGGTTAAGGCTCAAGAACAGAGACCAGACAATTCAAAGATTATAAAAGCAGAGACTTATATGATCCAACCCTTCTTCAGTTCTGGTCAGTAAACCATTTATTGATATTTGTACCTAGTGGTTTATGAAACTCCTTATTCCATTCACTTATGTCCTCACTAAATATTTATTGAACACCTAGTGAATACTTTTTTTCTTTTTTTAAAGAAGAGATTAGGTCTGCCTCTGTTGCCCAGGCTGTGTACAGTGACGTGATCACAGCTCATTGCAAGCTTTAACTGGTGGGCTTAGGTGATCCTCCTGCCTCAGCCTTCCGAGTAGCTAGGACTTCAGGTGTGTGCCACCATGCCTAATTAATGGCTAATTTTTCTTATTTTTTTGTAGAGACCAGGTCTAGCTATATTGCCCAGGCTCATCTTGAACTCCTGGCCTCTAGGGATCCTCCCACCTTGGCCTCCCAGAGCGCTGGGATTACAGGTGTAAGCCACTGCACCTGGCCAGTGAATCCTTTTTGATGCAACCATAAACCGTTTCTTGAGCATTTGCCATGTTCAAGGGACTGTAATAGTCTGTGGGGCATACAAGGGAATCAGTCCAGTTGTTTATGTATGTGTAGAGAGTTCAGAGTGGCTCTACAAAGGTAAACATACTTTTAGGCAAACTCTTAAGTGCCATAGAGAAGTATTAACCTAAATGTTTCTCTTGAGGTGCAGATATGAATACAGTACTTAGTTTTTTGTTTGTTTTTAAATTATAATGAGACATTCTTTTCATTTTTTAAAATGTCCTAAGCTGCGTTTTTAATAAGCAACACTCTAGTGGCAGTGTAGGTTAGCTAAATTTCTTTTAGATCCAGATGCTCTGGGTTGGGGTTTTTTTTTTTTTTTTTTTTTACCTATAGATACAGATCTTAGAGCCTGAGAAGGTTTGAATTTTAGCTCTCTCAACTTTGTGGCCTCTGGAATACTATGTAAGCCTTAGTTTATTTTAAGTTAGGATAATAGTCCCTACATCATAGAGGATAATCATGAGAAGTAAATGAGTACATAGAAAATGCTTGGAATATTACCTGGCACATAGCGCTCCCAACAAGTGTTAAATCAATTTGACCTAGAGTTTAGTTTAAACTATTTTATTTATTTATTTATATATTTTTTTGGAGACAGAGTCTCGCTTTGTTGCCCAGGCTAGAGTGAGTGATGTGGTGTCAGTCTAGCTCACAGCAACCTCAAACTCCTGGGCTCAAGTGATCCTACTGCTTCAGCCTCCCGAGTAGCTGGGACTATAGGCATGTGCCACTATGCCAGGCTGATTTTTTCTATATGTATTAGTTGGCCAATTAATTTCTTTCTAGTTATAGAAGAGATGGGGGTCTCTTGCTCAGGCTGGTTTTGAACTCCTGACCTTGAGCAATCCGGCCACCTCGGCCTCCCAGAGTGCTAGAATGGTTTAAATTATTGAGACCAGAACCTTTTTACTGTGAGTACAAAATAACTAATATCTTTCTTTAGATAAGGCAGGGAAAACCACATCAATAAAAAACTAATTATATTGCATTAACCTTTGTGTTTATATAATGAATGCCAATAAATGTTAATAGAAATACTTAAGATTATAACTCAAAGAGGTGGTGTTTTGCAATATTAAGCAGGTTTTAAAATATTTCTGTCCAGGATGTCATTCTAATGTTAGTAATAATTTGCCCTTTTAGAATCACTCATACAATATAAATTAGGCCAAGCTCTGAAGCAGGGCTTGGGAAAGTTTTTCTGTAAATGGTCAGATAGTAAATGTCTTAGGGTTTGAAGACCGTACCTTCTCTGTTGCAGCACTTCAACCCTGACTTTGTAGCATGAAAAGCCGTGGTCAATATGTAAGTGAATGAGTGGGACTATATTCCAATAAAATTTTATTTATGAGCACTACAATTTTTTTCTTTATTTTTTCATTTATTTATTTTTTTGTTTTGTTTTTTTTTCGTCTCGATCTATGACTTGATACAATTTTAATTTTATATTTTCAGGTCACAATTTTTTTTTTCCAGCCACTTAAAAATGTAAAAACCATTCTTAGCTTAGTCTTTACAAAAATGGCCAGCAGGCTAGATTTGGGTTATAGGCTGTACTGGGCCAGTCCTTGCTCTAGAATCTTGGCTCAGCCACTCCCTGACTATGTGATCTTGTGCAAGTTACTTAACCTCTAAGTCTTAATCTGTCTTTGAAATGGGGATAATAATACTATCTACTTTATAGAGTTGTTAGAAATAAGTTAGATGATCCGTGTGAAGTGCTTAACACCATTCATGACACATAGTGTTTAGGAAATGCTATATATTATTATCATCTATTTTAACCCCCAATTTTACATTGAGGCTTTGGGGACCCTGAGGAGGATAGCTGTTAGTCCTAAGGTCTATCTGTGGCTTGTCAGTGGGTTAAACTCACAGCCCTTGACTTACCAGCTTACCTTACCATGCTGCTTCCATCAAGGGTTGTAGTACTCTTTAATTCAGTTAAAATTACTGCTTGATAAAAAGTGTTCTATTTGATACTGTAATGATGGATACCTGATATTATGCATTTGTTAAAATCCATAGCATGTGGAACTTTACAGCATAAAGCATAAACTTGTTTTTTTTTTTTTTTGAGACAGGATTTTGCCTTGTAGTCTGGGCTAGAGTGCAGTGGTGTCATCATACCTCACTGCAGCCTCTAACTCCAAGAGGCAATCCTCTTGCCTCAGCCTCCTGAATAGCTGGGACTACAGGTGTTAATGTCCACACCCAACTTACTTTTTTTTCTATTTTTTGTAGAGACAAGGTCTTGCTTGCTGTGTTGCTCAGGCTGGTCTCAAACTCATGGTCTCAAGCAGTCTTCTCACCTCAGCCTCCCAAAGTGCTAGGAGTACAGCTGTGAGCCACCTGCCTGGCTAAGAGTAAAGATTTAATGTGTGCAAATTTATTTATTCATTTTTTTTTTTTAAAGCCTGTCAAATTTAGCAGTGGGGGGTTGATTTCCAACTTTAGTGATACTAATGTTAAGTTCTGGTAACCCACTACCATTGGATCAGCCTAATGTGTGCAAATTTAAAAAATCATTTAGGAAGTCAAAGGATTTCAGCAACAAATGCAGACTGTGACAAGAGAATCTAACTGTATCATACCCTAAGGGAAGAGGGGAGGAAGTAACCTTGGCAATGAGTGGAATGTGTGAGACAAAAGCAACTGCATGTTAACATTTACTCTAATTGATAAAGGTGTGTCCCATAGGGGTACAGGTTAACATTTCTTTTTTTTATTTTTATTTTTTGAGACAGCATCTCACTCTGTTGTCCGGGCTAGAGTGCTGTGGCCTCAGCCTAGCTCACAGCAACCTCAAACTCCTGGGCTTAAGTGATCCTCCTGCCTCAGCCTCCCAGGGTTTAACATTTCTGATGCTGATTGATATACATGTATACTGCAATTGAACAATTAAGTAAATGGATGGCAGGAGATAGGCTTCTCACCGTTGGAGTGGGAATTTACAGATAAGCAAGGGCAGGAGGCTAGAATGATTCATGTGGTAATACAGTAGAGTTGGAGATATCAGCAAGGACCCATGTTTACATGTAGAAGTATTTGTAGATATATGTCCATACTTGAGTTAATAAACACATATATTTCCATGTTCTGTCAGCTAAGAAAATTAAAAGAAACAACACTCAGGAACATACCTAGTGCCCAGATCTTAGTTTCTAATACCATTCTCCAATAAAAGGAACTAGAGCTCCTTGGAGAAATGGCTGATACTAGGATTGGGGCAGGAAATATATGTATAAGATGAGCCTTGAGCATCTTGTGGTGCCAGAAAGTAAGGAAGTGCTATACAATAGGTAGCAGCAACAACCCCACATTAATGGGGCTATGTCAAAGGAGCATGGGAACCCTCCGAAAGAGCTCCCGAATGACCAAAGCTGGAACAATTTTGAGTAGTGAAATAAAGAAGTATTGGATTATAACCCATAGTATAAAATATGTATATGAGTCTATATTGATACAAACAAATGACTGAATAGTTTAAAGTACTGCTTGAATTACTCCAGTGGCATGGTTTTGTGTTCTGGGAGCCTGTGATTTGCTGGAGGTACTTCAGACGATATTGGAGTAGTTAATCTTGTGGGGCTTTGGAGTCAGACTTCTTGGATTCCAATCCTGGCCCCACTCTGGCCATGTGACCTTGGGCAAATTATTTAAGCTCAGTTTCTTTATCTGTAAAATGGTGGTTGCATTCATATCTTTCTCATATAAGGTTTAAATGAGTTAATGCGTATATAAAATGCACATGCATATAAAATATTTGGCACATAGCTCTCAGTAGAACGTGTTACATGTAACTTCCTTATTACAGTAGTATTTGATAAAATAAAGATTTTGGACCCTGCTTGTAATTCTTTGTAATGGAAGCCTCCCCTCTCCCTCTGGCCAACTTCTTGCATAGAGAAAAAATTCTAACATTAATTTAACAAATGCTTATTGACCACCTAGTTTAATGTAAACTTATTTCTTTTTTCAGATTGTTAGACCATGTAGTGAAGAGAATGGCAGTAATTATATTTGCTATTAATATAATAATTACAGGTCTAAGTGGCTGAAATATCTAGAGATTGAAAAGCAGGATCCAATTAGTGTATGATTCAACTCATGCTTATTTACAGATGGTTTGTCTTTGGGATGAATTACCTGAATTTAGATTTTCAGTCTTCCTTTGGAGGACAGTTCTACACAGCTTCTCTGTTACCACCCATATCAGTTAAGTGTGTCCATTCCGAAATTGAAAACTGACATTTAGTATAGTAAAGCTATACTAAATTTTAGAATATCAGTTGGTTTTCCATGTCTCTTTATATTCTCAATAGTAACCTCTCACTATCACTTGTGTAATAATGGAGGGTTGACTATATCCAACTGATAACTAAATTTCCCCAGTGCTTCGTGTGGGCTCTCTACATTTCACAAGTGACTACCAAGTAAGCTAATGTTATCTTTCCTTTGGTGAGGAATGAACTGAGGTGCTCAAATTTTTCTAGGCTTTGAATTTAGTCCTTTAAATTATCTACCAACCTAAAAAAATAAACAAAATAAATAAATTATCTCTCCTACAGAAGCATATTTTTCTCAGCTATCTCATTCCCTGAATAAGGTAAGTGATTTCATGGACATAGTTGTCAAAGTTGTTGAAGTCACTGATTCTTCAGTGAGAGAGATCTTTTTGTTTTTAAGTTTTTAATTGAATGAATTGTTATTCATGTTGGGTGCCTTTTGCCAGAAGACTTATGAAATACAGCTTAGGGGCTATCAACATAGCCTAACTTTTTAAAAAATTTCCATGTGAAAGGTCTACTGGCTAGATCAAGAAACATTCCCCCTGGTTTTGGATTTCTTGATTTAGTAATATTTAGACCCTAAATACCTCATAAATAAGGATTAAACTTGTTTGACCAAATGTTCTGTCTATGGTGTATACTACAGCACTTCTCTTAGGCAGTTGTGCAGATAAGGCAATTTCTTTTATTATTCTGATGTTTTTTTTTCACTCATCTTCTCGGAGATAGTCTTTTAGGAAGTTGAAATGATTCTTTCTTATAGAAGAAAGCAAATCCATTGTTACTGATTTTGTTGTCCTTGGTAATATATTTCATTTGGGGAAACAATAATCAAATTTCATTAAGGGAAAAAAATAGAGAAGGGAAAAAATATATAAGCACTTCTTAATTTCTCATGATATACTTAGGTTGGCCAAAGTATTTTTCTTCGCTATTTTAGAAATTTATCGAAGGGCTGTCTTTTTTTTTTTTAGCCAGGAGTTCTTCATTCCATTTAAAATGCAGGTATTGTTTTTATCCCCAGTGCTCTGTGCTCTGGGTAAACCCTAGGCCTATCAAATTGCTAGACTATTTCCATGCTTGTCCAGTGATCCCTTCAGTTGAGCAGGTTGTTTCTGACCTCCATGATCTGTGGAGTGGAGGGCTCTGTCTGCCTCTACTCCTTGAGGGCAAGGTCATTTGCTGCTTGTGTCAGGTTCAATATCTGGTACATGGTAATCTCTTAATAAATATAAGCTTTGATTTTATTTACCTCTTATTTATTATGGGTAGGGTGACCAAATAATCTACCTGGATTATTCAAACCTGGATACTTTCAAAAGTGAAAGGAGGCCAGGAATGGTGGCTCAGGCCTGTAATTCCAGCACTTTGGGAGGCCAAAGCAGGAGGATCACTTGAGGCCAGGAGTTCAAGACCAGCCTGAGCAAGAAACCTTGTCTTCACAAAAATATTTTCCATTTTTTTCTTTTTTTAGACAGAACAGAGGCAGCTCTGTTCTGCTGCCTGTGCTAGAGTACCATGGCATCAGCCTAGCTCACAGCAACCTCAAACTCCTGAGCTCAAGCAATCCTCCTGCCTCAGCCTCCCAAGTAGCTGGGACTATAGGCACACACCACCATGCCTGGCTAATTTTTTCTATTTTTAGTAGACACAGGGTCTCGCTCTTGCTGAGGCTGGTCTCGACCTCCTGAGCTCAAGTGATCTTCTTGCCTTGGCCTCCTAGAGTGCTAGGATTACAGATGTGAGCCACTGCACCTGGCCAAAAAATTATTTTCTTTTTATGGTTAGCGCTTTTTATGTTCAAAGCAATTTTTACTTACCCCAGGTCACAAAGATATGGTCTTACATTTTTTTTAGAAGCTGTATCGTTTTAGCTTTACATTTAAGTCTGTGATTCATCTCTAATCTCATTTTTGTGTATGCTATGATGTAGGGGTTTGAGGTTCTTTTTCCCCATGTGTAGATCTCCAGTTGTTCTAGCACCATTTGTTGGAAAAATTTTTCTTTCCTTGTTGGATTGTTTTAGTGCCTTTGTGAAGAATTAGTATGACCATCTAAATGTAAGTTTCTTTCTGGACTCTGTTCTGTACCATTGGTCTGTTTGTCCTCAAACCAATACAGTATCATCTTGATTACTGTGACTTACAGTAAGTCTTGAAATCAGATAGCGTAAACTCCAACTTTGTTCTTTTTTTTCAAACTTGTTTTGATTATTCTACATTCTTTGCATTTCCATATAAATTTTAGACTCAACTTGTCAGTTTCTTCAAAAACCCTTGGTTTTGATTGGAAATGTGTTGAATCTATAGATGAATTAAGGGAGAATTGATATCTAATAATATTCCAATCCAAGAACATATATTACTAATATATATTAATATATCTATATTATAGATATAATTCCTTTGTCAGATATATTAATAAAGGACTCCTATAACTCAATAAATAAGACTATAGTTTTTAAAGAAGTGTTCAAAAACCTTCAACACACATTTCACAAAGGAAGTTACACAGGTAACCCAAAGCATATGAAAGGTTCTCAACTTTATCAATTATCAAGAGTGTATAAATTAAAATCACAATGATAGACTACTCACTACCTACCAACATAGAATGGATTTAAAAAAGTCTTTTCCCTTTTTTTTTTTGAGACAGAGTCTCACTCTGTTGCCCAGGCTAGAGTGAGTGCCATGGCGTCAGCCTAGCTCACAGCAACCTCAAACTCCTGGACTCAAGCGATCCTTCTGCCTCAGGCTCCCGAGTAGCTGGGACTACAGGCATGCACCACCATGCCCGGCTGATTTTTTCTATGTATATTAGTTGGCCAATTAATTTCTTTCTATTTATAGTAGAGACGGGGTCTCGCTCTTGCTCAGGCTGGTTTCGAACTCCTGAGCTCGAGCAATCCACACGCCTCAGCCTCCCAGAGTGCTAGGATTACAGGCGTGAGCCACCGCGCCCGGCCTCCCTTTTTTTTTTGAGACAAGATTTTGCTATGTTGCCTGGGCTAGAGTGCAGTGGTGTGATTACAGCTCACTGCAACCTCAAACTCCTGAGCTCAAGTGATCCTCCTGCCTCAGCCTCCCAAGTAGGAGGGACTATAGGCACATGCCACCGTGCCTGGCTAATTTTTCTATTTTTTGTAGAAATGGGGTCTTGCTCTTCCTTAGGCTGGTTTTGAACTCCTGGCTTCATACAGTCCTCCCACCTTGGCCTTCCAGAGTCCTAAGATTATAGGTGTGAGCCACCACATCCAGCCACAGATTTTTTTTGAGATGAGGTTTTGCTGTATTGCTCCGGCCATTCTCAAATTCCAGGGCTCAAGCGATTGTTTTGCCTCAGTCTCCCTTGTAGCTGAGACTACAGGCTTGCCACTATACCTGGCTAATTAAAGTTTTTTTTATTATTACTGTATTTTTTCAGAGATAGTGTTTCTCTGTGTTGCCCAGACTGGTGTCGAACTTCTGACCTCCAGGGATCTCTCACCGCAGCCTCAATTACAGATGGCCAAAATTACAAATTGTAAGACCAAGAGTTGACAAAGATGGGAAGCAAGTAGAACTCTTGTACATTCTTGGTGGTAGTGTAAAATGATAGGACCATTTTGGAAAATTGGTGGTTTCTTTTTTTTTTGAGACAGGGTTTCACTTTGTACCTGGGTTACAGTACAGTGGCATTATCATAGCTCACTGCATCCTCAAACTCCAGAGCTCAAGCGATCCTCCGCCAGCCTCCCTAATAGCTGGGACTACAGGCATGTGCCAACAGCCTACCTAATTTTTCCATGTTTTTGTAGACAGTGTCTCACTCTTGCTCAGGCTGGTCTTGAACTCCTGGCCTCAAGTGATCCTCCCATCTCGGCCTCCCAAAGTGCTGGGATTACAGGCATTAGCCACTGCGTCCAGCCAAATGGGTGGTTTCTTACAAAGTTAAACAAATGCCTGTGACTCAGCAACCATTCCCAGAAATTTGCCCAGAGAGAAATGAAAACCCAAATATCCATCAATATATAAGTGGATAAACAAATTGTATTCTGATTCACCACCAAAAAGGGGTGAAATAGTAATACATATACCAATAGGTATGAATCTCAATATCATGCTGGAAAAAAGAGTACATACATTATGATCCCCTGTATATAAATTTCTGGAGCATACAAAATTAATGTGTGGTGATAGAAATCGAAACAGTGATTGCCTCTGGGATGGGGTAGGAGTTGACTGAGAAGGAGCACAAGCCTGAGAAAACTTTCTTGGGGTAATGGAGCTAGTTGTTGTTGTCATATTCTTTTTTATTTTATTTTTTTAGAGGCAGAGTCTCGCTATATTACCCAGGCTGGACCCAAATTCCTGGGCTCTAGTGTCCTGAGTGGCTAGGACTACACTACACCATCACTCTACCTGGCTTCCTGGGGCTATTCTTCATACATCTTGATAGGAATGTGAATTATACAGATATGTGCATGTGTCAGAACTCAACAAGCTATATATTTGGTATTTGTACATTTCAACATTTGTGAATTTTACCCCAGTTTCAAAATCTTGGTAATTTTTTTCACTAATACAGACATGGTAAGAATTTTGAAAACTACCAAAATTAAAAAAAGAAAGTAAAGATCTCTTATAGTCCAGTTCCCAGAAATAAACACATTCAGTTGTTTGGCGAGTACCTTTCTAGATATTTTCTGGTCTTACGGTGTAGTGGTTAAAGGCTAGGGCTTAGGGATCAGATTGTCTGGATTCAAATCCATAGACCCTATTAAGTTATATAACCTTTAGCAAGTTACTTAACATGTGTAAGCCTTTGGTTCCTTATCTGTAAATGGGATAATAATACTAACAATCTTTTTAAACAGAAAATTGAGTAGGTACTGTGTGCTAGAGGTATTATACTAGAAATTTGAAAGAACCCTCTGAATATACGGAATTTTAATTTGTCAAGTGTAGCATATATTTTTAACAATTTACTATTTCTTTTTAAACTATATATTTTTTCTGTGCAGAAATGTTACATTTTTAAATATGTTTATTGATATATAACTAATTTACAGTCCACAAAATCACCCATTTAAAGAGTATATGGTTCTAGTATATTCAGTGGTTGTAGTGTAGTCTCGGAGTTGCAACACTTACCACCATGTAAGTTTGGTTCAGTAGGTGAGTTGTTACATACTTCTCTATGAATTCCAAATACCATGGTGATCATCCTGCTGTAAAAAAAACAACCACGTTTATATTCCCCCCCTCCCTTCATCTTTCCCTTCCTTCATTATGGTTTTGATTTGCATTTTCCTGGTGGCTGTAGATGTTAAAGCATGTTTTTATGTGCGTATTATCCATTGGTATATCTTTTATTTTTGAAAAATGCCTATTCAAATCCTTTGCCTATTTTAAAGTTGGTCTTTTTACTGTTGTTGTGTTAAAAAATTAGGCCGCTCACAGTGGCTTGCACCTGTAATCCCAGCTACTTTGGAGGTTGAGGCAGGAGTGTCATGTCAGCCCAGGAATTTGAGGCCACTGTGAGTTGTGTTGATGCCACTGCACTCTAGCCCAGGCAAAAGAGAGAGACCCTGTCTCAAAAATAAATAAGTACATAGATATTCTGGATATTATTTCTTTATCAGATATATGATTTGTAGATATTTTCTTACATTCATCAGTTTCTTCATGATATCATTTGTGGTGCTAAAGTTTATTTAATAAAGTCCCATTTATTTTTCTTTTTGTTGATTCTGCTATTAGTTTAATATCTAAGAATTACCTTCTCCAAGGTCATGAAGATTTATCCGTATGTTTTCTTCTAAGTGTTTTATAGTTTAGCTATTAAATTAATGTCTGTGATCTCTTTTGATTTTTGTGTATGGTGTAAGGAAGGGATTCAGTTTCATTTATTTTTTTTTTTTTGCATGTGACCATCTAGTTGCCCTAGCACCGTTTTTTTTTTTTTGAGACAGAGTCTCACTTTGTTGCCCAGGCTAGAGTGAGTGCCCTGGCGTCCGCCTAGCTCACAGTAACCTCAAACTCCTGGGCTCAGGCAGTCCTTCTGCCTCAGCTTCCTGAGAAGCTGGGACTACAGGCATGTGCCACCATGCCCGACTAATTTTTCTATATATATTAGTTGGCCAATTAATTTCTTTCTATTTATAGTAGAGACAAGGTCTCGCTCTTGCTCAGGCTGGTTTTGGACTCCTGACCTCGAGCAATCCGCCCGCCTCAGCCTCCCAGAGCATAGCACCATTTTTTGATAAACTTTTCTTTTCCCATTGATTAATTTTGACACGTTTGTTGAAAATCAGTATTCTCTGTATAAGGACTCTGATTCTGTTCCATTCTCTATAACTAGCCTTATGCTGGTACCACACTGCAGTAGCAATGTAGTAAATTTTGCATTTGAGAATTGTAAGTTCTCCAACTTGTTCTTTCTCAAGATTGTTTTGGCTACCCTGAGTCCCTTGCATTTCCATATGAATTTTAGGATCAGCTTGTCTATTTTTGCAAAAAAGCCAGCTTAGATTTTGATAAGCATTATATTGAATCTGTATATATTGCTGTCTTAACAATATTAAATCATTCAACACATGAACAGTGTCTTTCTGTTTATTTATTTATTTTAAAATTTCAACAATATCTTGCTGCTTTCAGTGTATGTCTTGCATTTCTTTGGTTAAATTTATTTCTACACTTTTTGTTCTTTTTGATGTTATTATAAATGGAATTTTCTTAATTTCATTTTCAGGTGATTCACTGCTAGTGTATAAAAATATAATAGTTGTATATTGATCTTGTACCCTGCAAGATTGCTGAGCTTATTAGTTCTGATCAGATTTTAGTGGATTCCTTAGATATATCTGTATATTAGGTGTCATCTATAAATAAAGTTTTACTTCTTTCTCTCCAGTCTAAGTGTCATTTATTTCCTTTCCTTTCCTAATTGCCCTCGCTAGAATAGAAGTGGTGGTGAAAGTGCACATACTCCTTTCATGTGTGATTTAGTCTTTTGCCACAGGTATGATGTTAGCCATGGGTTTTTCATAGATTTTCTTTTATTGGCTTGAGGAAATTCCCTTCTTTTCTTAGTTTATTCAGTGTTTTTATATTGAAGTTATGTTGGATTTTGTCACATCATTTTTGTGTGTCTATTGAAATGATTGTATGAGTTTTGTCATTCTATCAATGTGGCGTAGCACATTAATTGGTTTTTGTGTGTTATACCACAGCCTTGCGTTCTTAGCATAAATTCTTGGTACTAGTGTGTAATCCTTTTTATATGTGGCTGGATTCAGTTTACTAATATTTTGTTGAGGATTTTTGTTTCTATTTTAAGTGATATGAGTAAATTTTCTTGTGATATCTTTGCTTGGTTTTGGAATCAGGGTAGTATTGACCTTATGGGATAAGTTGGCAGGTGATTTTTCCTATTCTGTTTTTTTGAAGAGTTTATGAAGGATTGGTATTAGTTCTGCTTTAAATGTTTGGTAGATTTCACTAGTGGAACCATGTGGCTTTTGCTTTTCTTTGTGGGAAGTTTATAAGCATTACTTTTTTTTTTTTTTTTTTTTGAGGCTGAATCTCACTCTGTCACCCAGGCTGGAGTACAGTGGTATCATCATAGCTCACTGCAACATCCAACTCCTGCACTCAAGTGATCCTCCTGCCTCAGCCACCCAAGTAGCTGGGACTACAGGTGTTAGGAGCTGTGCCCAACTTCCCCCTTTTTAGTAATAAAAGCTAAAAAAAAAGCAGACTCAAAACTGTTTGCTAGACTGGGCTGCCATTTGAATCGTGCTGCTTAGCTCATTTCCCTCCAGAGATAGTGTGGCTTTCTCTCCAAGTAGATATCGTTATTAGACTCTTCATTTGGAGGAAGATGTAAATCCTCCCTCAGGTAAGAATTGGTGATTTGGGACCGTTATTGCTCACCATATATAAAAATCAACTCAAAATTGATGAAAAACTTAAATGTAAGACTTGAAACCATGAAACTATTAGAAGAAAACGTAGGGGAAACGATTCAGGACATTTGTCTAGGCAAAGATTTTATGGATAAGACTTCAAAAGCACAGGCAACAAAAACAAAAAATAGACAAATGGGACTGTATTAAACAAGAAAGCCTCGCACACAGCAAAGGACAAACAGCAGAGTGAAGAGACAACCTGTTGAATGGGAGAAAATATTTGCAAACGATTCATCTAAGGGATTAATAGGAACTCAAATGATTCAACAGCAAAAAACCCTAAATAATCCAATTAAAAATGGGCAAAGCATCTGAATAGCCATTTCTCAAAAGAATACATACAAATGGCCAAGAAGTATATGAAAAAACCACCCACAATGAGGTATCCTCTCATCCCAGTTAGAATTGCTGTCATCAAAAAGTCAACAAATAGGCTGAGTGCAGTGGCTTATGTCTGTAATCCTAGCACTCTGGGAGGCCTAGGTGGGAAAATTGCTTTAGCTCAGGAATTGGAGACCGGCCTGAGCAAGATCGAAACCCTGTCTCTGGGTGTGGTGGCATGTGCCTGTGATCCCAGCTACTCGGATGCTGAGGCAGGAGAATCACTTGAGCTCAGGACTTTGAGGTTGCTATGAGCTAGGGCTAGGCTAACGCCATTGTACTTTTAGCCCAGGTGACAGAGGGAGTCTCTGTCTCTCTCTCTCTCTCTCTCACACACACACACACAAAAGACCAATTAAAAAGTCTAAAAAATAACAAATGGAGGTAAGCATGTGGAGTATCCTTATACACTGTAGAAATCTAAATGGCCATCAACAGATGAATGGATAAAGAAAATACGGTGTGTGTACATAGTGGAATACTATTCAGCCGTTAAAAACAATGAAATCTTGTCATTTGCAGTAACATGGATGTGCCTGGAGGACATTATGTTAAGTGAAATAAATCAGGCACAGAAAGGTGTATACCATATGTACTCATATGCTTGAGCTAAAAATTGAGTTTTCCTAGAAGTAGAGAGTAGAATTCTGGTTATTAGATTCCAGGAAGGATGTTGGGGGAAGGAAGGACAGGGAGAGATTGGTTAGTGGGTACAAAGTTACAGCTAGATGGAAGGAATACTTTCTAGTGTTCTGTAACACTGTAGGTAAATATAGTTAGCAATAATTTAGTGTATATTTTCAAAACGCTAAAAGAGAGGATTTCGAATGTTTATAACACAAAGAGATGATAAATGTTAGGGGTGATGGATAGGCTAATTATCCTGATCTGATTGTTATGTATTGAAATATTAGTCTGTTTCATAAATATGTACAATTATGTGTCAACTAAAAAGGAAAAAAGGATTGGTGGTTGGCGGAGGTGCACTTCTATAAGTATAATAAAACCTTGATCTCACCTGCCCAATATTTAATAGCTTATCTGAGATACAGTTTTTTAAATTTTATTTCATTTTATTTATTTTGAG
This sequence comes from Mirza zaza, assembly GCA_008750895.1. Lineage (NCBI taxonomy): Eukaryota > Metazoa > Chordata > Mammalia > Primates > Cheirogaleidae > Mirza > Mirza zaza. The sequence continues at coordinate 7,534 of VSMD01137036.1, read as the reverse complement.
ATGGGGCCTCACTATATTGCCCAGGTTGGTCTTGAATTCCTGGGCTCAGTGGATCCTCCTGGCTCAGCCTCCTGAGTATGAGAGACAGTTTTTGTAGAAGATTTCCAGAAGGACAGTTAGTTTTTGAATTCTCCTGTGCTTGTTCACAACAATGGCTATAAATGATTGGACCCATTCTGCTACTTTTGAATCTTTTGGTTGGTTTTATTTAAACTTTTGTTTCCAAATCATGTATCCAGATGGAGCTGGAGGCCTGTGATCATTAACTACAGATTATCTTTATATACAGTGTAACATTAGAACCAGAGTTTTGTAGCCTTGACATTTAAGATTGTGCATTAAAAAGGAAGTTAACGTAGTCATTTGTAAAATATCTGAAGTAAATAGATTCATGAAATACGTACTCCTTCCCCAAATAGTTTATAGTTTAGTAAGGGTAATAAAGCATGCATGTAAGCAGTAAATTCAGGTCATGAATGAGTGACAGAATATTTTTGTTGGACAGTCCTGATTTAACTAAGATGTGCTTGTGGTTAAATGAATGTGATCAATTTTTTGGATTTTGATAGTGATTTTTGTTTTTGACCTAAGATTTGTACATTCTATTGATAGTAATTCTAATTCAGTAAATATAATCAGTTTTCCCTTTCTAAAGATATGATTGGATTTAATTAGTAATGTTCAACTTCTCACAAAGATGGTAAATTGCCATCTCAAAACCAATTGAAGATTGGTTGTATATTTAGACTTATATAACTGGTTATGTGAATATATTTAAATACTAGGGAAATCCCTTCACTGTCTTATACTCACTGGTGTTTTAATTTGTGTTCATTGGCCTGTTAAAGGTGAGGGCCGGAGATAAGGTAGCAATGTTTACTTTGTATTTTTGGTCTTCATTATGCCAATCTAATTCTTTGTGTCTACTAGAATGCTGCCTCTTATTTATTGAAAGGCGTTTTAGTGTGGTTTATTTTGTAATATCAAATAAAGAATGTTTAATGCTGCTCACATTTTATAGACAATCTATAAGGTTAAATGCTTTTAAAAGCCAATGTGACAAGCAATATTAAATTTAACTTTTGAATTCTTTACTACCTAAGTCACACTGAGTTATAATTTAGGGTTGTCTTTAAACAGCTCTTCAAAAGCACATAAAACTGTAGAACTAATATGTGTGATCGGTAATGGTGCTTTTACCAACTCATTAGAATGATTAAAGTAGAGGAGATACACACAAATTTAAAAATTATGTGTGATCATAACTTAAGATAATTAAAATCACAGATCATGGAGAAAAATTGTGGATGGTGGTAATAGTTGCACAATAATGTGAATGCACTTAATGCCAATGAATTGTACACTTAAAATGATTAAAATGGTAAATTTTGTTATGTATATTTTACCACAATAAAGAAAATAATCAAACACTTGAGAAATATTATTACTTGGCTCTCCAGATAATCATTGTAAGACTTCTTGTGGAGATATGTCAAGAACTTCATGCTTGTAGCACCTTTTCTTTGTAGTCTTGTGGACTACACTTCACAAATGCCTATTTCAGCCATCAATGGTGATATGCTACAAAGGTTATTCTGGGATTAAACTACAGAATTGATGTGTGCTAGGTGTCACAAAGGGGCATATATTGAGCATTGTAGGACTGTATAACTAGGATCTTTTCTCAACAAATTGGTTTTGACTTCATGTTCACATAAAGCCTATTTACTAAGGAGTGAATTTTGAAAACATCCCATTCTTTTTGAATCACACATTATTACATTTTAGTCATACCTCCTTAATTAGGACCATTTTCATTATCAGGCCAAATAAATAAAGCATTAGATCAATTGTTTGTAATAAAACCTCAGGAAGGAACCAAGCAGGGTTTTGTATACTTATATATACATGTATCAAGCTGAATTATTTCCTGCCTCTAATTAAGGGAGTTTTACTGTATCTTTAAAACCCAATTTCTTGAGGTCTTCGGGAATTGGTACATGTTAGGTCTCACTTTGAAAAGGTGAATTCATTGAAATCTTTATTTTTTAAAATTCTTTTTATATTATCAAGACTGATCATTTATATATCGTGAAATTCACCTCATTTAAATGTACAGTTTAGTGTCTTTTAGTGAATTTACAGAATGGTGTAACCATCACGATAAAGTGAGTTTAGAACATTTTTGATCTTCCCCCAAAAGTTCTCACATACCCATTTACAGTCATTCTGGTACGTACCCCCCAGCCAACCACTAATTTACAGACTTCCTTTTCTAGATATTTCATACAAATGGAATAATACAAGATGGGATCTTTGTGTCTGGCTTCTTTTACTTAGCATAATGTTTTTGAGGTTTATTCACGTTGTGCATATATCAATAGTTCCTTTTTATTGCTGACTAGTATTCTGTTGTGTTGATGTACCACATTTTGTTTATCCATTCACTAGTTATGGACATTTGGATTGTTTCATTTTTTGATTATGATAAAAAATGCTATGACAATTCACATAAAAGGCTTTGGGTGTATGTATTTTTATTTCTCTCAGGTAGATATCTAGGAGTGGAAGTGCTAGGCTATGTGGTAAATTTATATTGAGCTTTTAAGAAACTGCTGTATATTGTCATAGTGACTATATTTTACATTTTCACCAACAGTATATGAGGGTTTCAGTTTCTTCACATCATCCCCAAGAATTGTTATTGTCTACCTTTTTTTATTACATTCTAATGGGTAAAGTGGTATGTTGTTGTAATTTTATTTTCTTTGAATTATTTAAAATTTTTATTTATTTACTTATAGATTCAAGTCCTACTCTGTTGCCCAGGCTAGGGCACAGTGGCCTGAACATCACTCACTGTAACGTCAAATTTCTTGGCTCAAGGGATAGTCTCACCGTATCCTCCCAAGTAGATGGGACTACAAGTGTACCATTAGCCCAGCTAATTAAAAAAAAATTTTTTTTTAGAGATGGGGTCTTACTGTGTTACCCGGCTGGTGTTGAACTCCTGACTGACCTCAAGGGATCCTCCCACCTTAGCCTCCCTAAGTGCTAGGATTATAGGTGTGAGCTACTGTGCCCCTCGCATTCATATATCTTTGGCAAAATGTCTGTTCAAAAATTTTTGCCCATTTTTAGATTGGGTTATTCATCTTACTGAGTTGTTAGAGTTGTTTTATGTACACTGACAACTGTAAAAACAAGGTTAAGTTGTTTAGATATTATGAAATAAGACATTTATTACATGACTTTCAGGTATCTTCTAGTCTGTGGCTTATCTTCATTTTCTATTTATTTATTTATTTAATTTAATTTTTTTTTTTTTTGAGACAAAGTCTTGCTTTGTTGCCCAGGCTAGAGTGAGTACCGTGGCGTCAGCCCATGAGTACCGTGGCGTCAGCCCAGCTCACAGCAACCTTAGTCTCCTGGGTTCAAGCGATCCTTCTGCCTCAGCCTCCTGAGTAGCTGGGACTACAGGCATGGGCCACCATGCCCGGCTAATTTTTTCTATATATATTTTTAGTTGGCCAATTAATTTCTTCCTATTAATAGTAGAGACAGGGTCTCGCTCTTGCTCAGGCTTGTTTTGAACTCCTGACCTCGAGCAATCCACCCACCTTGGCCTCCCAGAGTGCTAGGATTACAGGCGTGAGCCACCGCTCCTGGCCTAACTTCGTTCTTTTTAAAAACTCTTTTAGCTATCCTTTTTTTTTTTTTTTTTTTGAGACAGAACCTTGTTCTGTTGCCCTGAGTAGAGTGCCGTGGCATCAGACTAGCTCACAGGAACCTCAAACTCCTGGGCTCAAGCGATATTCCTGTCTCAGCTTCCTGAGTAGCTGGGTCTACAGGCACGAGCCACCACACCCAGCTAATTTTTCTGTTTTTAGTAGAGACGGGATCTGGCTCTTGCTCAGACTGATCTGAACTCCTGAGCTGAAGTGATCCTCCTGCCTCAGCCTCCCAAGAGTGCTAAGATTACAGACATGAGCCACCATGCCTGGCCTCTTTTAGCTATGCACAGTCCTTTGTGTTTTCATATAAATTTAAGGATCAACTTGTCAAATTCTATGTGCATACACACAGACACACACACACATAGAACCTGCTGGAATTTTGATAGGGGTTGTGTTAAATCTGTAGATCAATTGAGAAATAATTTTTAACATTCTCTTAAGTGGAAAGATTATGAAACTTTAAAAATTATAAGAGAAGTCAACACAAAGATACTATGATTGTCTTTAAAGCTTATTAATAGTTTCTTGGATTGGGAGTTTATAAAAAATAATTTACAGGTTATTGTGCACTCACTGTATGTCGGATGGTGGGCTAATTGCTCTAAGTTTTCTGAGTATTTAATCTTGACTTAACCGTTTAAGTCTTTGAAGATTGCTTGTGGTATGGATTTGGATAGTTCTTTGTTCATAGTTGTGAGTAAATGTTAATTGTGAGGAGAAAGGAAAGTGGGTGTACATTTTACGGTACAGTTTCAAATAAAGTGTATGAATTTTCATCGTGAGATATGGCACTATTTTTGTATTTCGATATTCTTCCCATCCTGCATTTGTGTTAGGAGACATTGTCTAACAAGGGCTTTATCATGCTCTTTCTACAGACAACTATCTTTTCAGTGTCTTGTGTTCTAGAAGGTCTGATTTCTCTTCACTTTCAGAATAAGCAGGCAAGAGAAAGGGAGAATGTATTCTCTTGTAGCATTTCATCTTTAACTACTTATCTCCATTCTGCAGCCGTGCAGTCGGAGGCCCTTGTGCATGAAAACAGATTTGTTCTATGGCCTCGGAGTTGGGTGCCGGGGACGATGGCGGCTGCACTGAGCTGGCAAAGCCCCTCTATCTTCAGTACCTGGAGAGGGCCCTCCGGTTGGACCATTTCTTGCGACAAACATCAGCCATCTTCAACAGGAATATTTCTAGGTGTGTTATTCTATCTTTGCAGTATAATATTTAACCACATTTCTGATTTCCATCATCCCTATAGATTTTAGGAGTAAAGTATTTTAGGATTTTTGTTATGTTTGGTATTTTCCTTTCAAATAAGACATAGTCAACTTATTTAAAGGATCGATTTCTTCTGTAAAGTGTCCAGTTATTCTAATCTTAAATTAGAATATTTTGGTGGGTCAGCTTTGATTGTGGATTCATCATTCTTCAATTTATAGTGATGACAGTGAAGATGGACTGGATGACAGCAATCCCTTATTGCCCCAGTCTGGGGATCCCTTAATACAAGTTAAGGAAGAACCTCCCAATTCATTGCTTGGTGAAACTTCTGGAGCAGGCAATTCTGGAATGTTAAACACATACTCACTGAATGGAGTTCTACAGTCAGGTCGGTGTCATGTGAGATCCCTTTTTGGACTATCAGTTATCTGGGAGCAGTCATCCTTTAATTTTTTTATGTTTATTTTTATTTATACAGAGTCAAAATCTGACAAGGGGAATTTATATAACTTCTCTAAGTTGAAGAAAAGCAGAAAGTGGCTAAAGGTAAGGGATAATGCAGAATGTAATTTAAATAATTTACTAACATTATTAATAGACGGGAAAGTTACCAGTCATTTTGGCAGATGGACAGGTGTTTTTCCAGATGTTAGTTTTTTATACTGGATATAGTTTTGTGAAGAGATTATAGAGAAAATCTGGAATAGTCAATGAAGTCATTTTAGCAAACATTTATTGAGTACAGGTGGAGTGTTCCTTATCCAAAATTCTTGGGACCAAAAATGTTTTAGATTTTTTTTGGATTTTAGAATATTTGCAATACATAATTAGATATATTGGAGGTGAGACCCAAGTCTATAAACACGAATATTATTTATGTTTCGCATATACCCTATAAACATAGCCTGAAGGTAATTTTACTTTTCCCTAGGGAACACTGAATAAACTCTGTTGTACACCAGTGTTTTGACTATGACCTATCACATGAGGTCAGGTTTGTAATTTTCCACTTGTGGCATCATGTTGGCACTCAGAAAGTTTCTGATTTTGAGGCATTTCAAAATTTCAGAATAGGGATGCACAACCTGTTATAAATCACTGTGAGGAAAGGGATTTTAAAAAATTGATCCTTGTCCTCTTAGGCTCACATTATAATCAGGATAATTAATCTATCTTCCATCAGTGTTGATTGAGTGCATCCATGTGCCAGGTACTGTTTTAGATGGGCAAGTTTCCTGCCCTGTGGAGCTTACATCTAAAGGAGGGAGGCAGTGAGTAAGCCTATAAACAAATAAATACAGCTTCTTTAAATAGATAACATTTCAGCTGATTTATGATCACAGAGAACCATGTTAAGGTCTAGGGTAATTGCATTTCAATCAGAAGGAACAACTGTCCTTAGGGAAGAAGCAACTCGGTATGTTTAGGGGAGAAGAAAGGCTATATGGCTGGAACACAGTAAATAAGGAGGATGGTAGAAGATGAGGTTAGAAAATATGATCACATACAGCCTTGTATACCAAATTGAGGAATTTGTATTTTACTCTAAGTTACAGTTGTAAGCCATTGGAATGTTTTCAAGCAAAGAAGTGGTGGTAGAATCTCATTTACACTCTTCAAGGTTATTGTCAGTAGCCAAACTGAATTGAGGATAGTATTTCTTAAGTTGAAACTATTTCTCTATTTTATACTTTTCCTGTGAAGAATTCAAAACAATTTAAGTCCTTCATTATTATCACTAGGACATTTAAAAGGCTCATGTGTAAAAAGGTCTGATTTGCTCCATATCAGTAAGACTTTAGGCTACTGGGTATACAGAAATTGTTATGCTTAGCTGTCTTATTTTGAAAAATTGAGTTATAATTCACTTGCCATAAAATTCACCTTTTTAAAGTATACAATTTAGTGATTTTTAAATAAATTCACAATATATTTAAAATATATTTTAAATATATTCACAATTTTAAATATAATTCACAAATTAAAATTTATATTTTAAATATATATTTAAAATGAATATATTTTAAATATATATTTAAAATGAATATATTTTAAATATATTCACAATATATAAAAATACATATATATTTTAAAATATATATTTAAATATATATTCATATATTTTTAAATATATTCACAGTCGTATAGCCATTACCACGATCTAGTTTTAGAACATATTTAACACCCAAAATGAATCCTGTACCCATTAACAGTCACTCCTCATTCACTATTTTCCTCAGCCATTGTCAACCACTAATCTGCTTTTTGTCTCTATTGATGTGCCTATATTGAACATTTCATATAAATTAAATCATATAACATGTGGCCTTTTGTGACTGGCTTCTTTTCACTAAGCAAAATGTTTTCAAGATTTTTCATGTTGTAGCCCCCAGTAGTGCTTCATTCCTTTTTATGGCTGAATAATATTAATATCTTATTATCTGGATATACCATATTTTGCTTATTTACTTGTCAATTAGTGGATATTTGGGTCGTTTCTCATTTTTTTAGCCTTAATAGCTTGCTTTCTATATTCCTTCATACCCTATAGGGAGGTTTTTTGTTTTGTTTTG